>OU427018.1:2131310-2141310 GCA_911387935.1 Dolichovespula saxonica | reverse complement strand
TCTGAACACGCTGATCCATTTGAACCGAAACGGCCATTAGTAGCGATATGCGACTCGGCTGGACCGGGACCACAGTTTTGCAATATTAGCTTCATTTCTTTAAAAAACGGCGAACAAACTAAAAACATAAAGTTTAAAAATCCTGTCTGTGACATTCTGGCAAATAGGAGATCCATAGTTGTAACATTTTTAGAGAAAATTGCTGTCTTTGACGCGAGAACATTCGAGGATATATTAACAGTAACCACTTGTTATCCTAGTCCTGGACCAAATCCCAATCCTGTCGCATTAGGAACCAGATGGCTAGCTTACAGGTAAGCTTAATATTTTTCCTTTCCTCGTAAATATTATTTATAATCTTAGAAAAGAGCCACGCGCTTATTGGCTATATTCAATATCGTTGATTACAGCGAAAAGAAATTAT
The DNA here is from genome assembly GCA_911387935.1 of Dolichovespula saxonica. Taxonomy (NCBI): domain Eukaryota; kingdom Metazoa; phylum Arthropoda; class Insecta; order Hymenoptera; family Vespidae; genus Dolichovespula; species Dolichovespula saxonica. The sequence continues at coordinate 2,140,886 of OU427018.1, read as the reverse complement.
TGCCTGCTAGAAGAAGCAGCGGTGGGTGCGAGGGTGAAGGTGTACAAAGTTACACGGCAACCGTTTTATATGCGGCAAAGTCTTTGGGGAAGGGTCTACGTGGTTTAGGTGAAACAGTGGCATCCAGTCTAACAGGGAATTCAGTGTCGCCATTAGCCGTTAATAATATGGGCAATGACGTAACACAGCCAGGCGTGGTCATGATTTTAGACCTGCAAGCGGCAAAGGAGGAAAAGGATTTGGATGATACGTCCATAGAGACAGTAATTGCTCATTTCACTGCCCATAGTGATGCGATCGTTGCCATGACTTTTGATTTAACGGGTGCATTATTAATGACCGCTGACAAACGTGGACATGATTTTCATATATTTAGAATTCAGCCACATCCCGGCGGTCCTACGCTTGCTGCAGTTCATCATCTTTATATTTTGCATCGCGGTGATACCACGGCTAAAGTACAAGTAAGAACTTTTATATATATATATATATATTATATTTAATTTTATTTAATTATATTATATATTATATTTTATTTTATATTTAATTATATTAATATATATATACATGTATTATATATAATTTTATATATATATATATTTTTATTTATTTATTTATTTATTTATTTATTTTTTTTTTTTTCATTGATTCCTCTCATTATTTCAAACAATAAAAATTTTATATTTATTTTGTCGTAGGACATGACATTCTCAGCTGATACTCGTTGGGCTGCCGTTTCAACGGTTCGAGGAACCACACACGTTTTCCCAGTTGCACCTTACGGTGGTTCTGTAGGAGTTAGAACACATTTGACTCCGCACGTAGTAAATAGACTTTCACGGTTTCACAGAAGTGCAGGCTTAACGGACGATGGCACCAGATCTCATTCTCCCGTTTCCCATACCGAATTACCTTTATCGGTCTATCCTTATTCCAATCCGAGACTTCCTCCGTATCCTCATCCAACAATTCTACACCCTTTAGCACAAATTAGACAGCCATCCTCGTTGAATCACGTCAACAGCCAAACTCAACCACGGTAATTTATATTTTATTATAAACGTTTTTATAAGACAAATTTTGTTGAATTAGATTTTAGTAAAATGAATATAAAAATGTTTATTTTATAAATTGATCCTGTTCAAATATTAATATAAAATTGAATTAGATTTTGCTAGTATATGGTATAAAATAGTATTAATTATGGATATTATTTTTATTTCCTGTTCCGTTAGACCACAGCAAAGGCAGCGGCTTCATTCTGACGATAGTGGTACATTACCTTTAAAGATATGTGCTTGCTTTGCTCCACCTAGAGCTTGGATTTATGCGCAAAGAGACTCTGGTAGCAAGGTTGCAAAGAGAGCAGTAGATTCTTTGTTTATTATGGCATGTCATGGAAATATGATACAATATGATCTAGAGCCTAAACCTGCTACTGGTATGTTTTATTTTATTGTAGTAATATTGAAATATATTTAATGAAAAATATTTTATAAATTAATATGCAATATATATATATATATATATATATATATATATATATATATATATATATATATATATATATATATATTAATCGCAAATTACACTGTTGTTTTTGATAAAAGAAAATTTTGTTACGCATATAGGAGTTCCAAAGGAAAAAGTTTGTGATGATACAATGATAGAACTAGAAGTTGAAGCTAAAGGTCAATGGCCTCTACTAAGGTCTCCGAACTCTGTGGAAATTGTACCACCTTTGTCACTATTAAGCCCTTTATTTAGCGTCTCTACCGTACCCAACAACGTTCAGCCTCTTGATACAAGCGAAGATGGTTGGTTAAGTCAGGTCGAAATTGTAACGCATGCCGGACCACACAGACGACTATGGATGGGACCGCAGTTTGTTTTCAAAACTTATAATGCACCCAGTGGGTTAGTTATTCATTTTTAATCGCAACAAATTTTTAAACGACTTATCACTCTTTAAAAATTACCAATTGTAAATACACGACAATAAAAAAAAGAAATCTGACTAAATAATCGACGTTTAAAATCTTTACTTAAAATAAGATTCTAACAATAGCAACTTATTATTAGGGTTTCTGTAAACTTAGTAGAAGCAGAGGCAGTAGAGATTGGAATTACAGGTGGTTCACGCCCAGCAAGGTCAAATCCAGTTAATATGCCACACGCAGCTTCTAGACCATTAGTTCCAGTCGTTATCGATGGATCAGGAAGTAAGTTTATAAAGACACATATATATATATATTTATATATAACTCGTACGGCTAGTAAAGATTTTGATATTTTTTCCAAAAACATTCATAATGCGTACCTACAGAAAAATTTACGATGTGACTTATCGTTCTTTTATCTAAACAGTATAATTAATTAATACAAATTTTAGGCAGTTATGAACAGTCGCCAAGATTTATGGAAGCTTACGGAGATTCATTAGATAATGAACATATTGGAGTTGGGAGCGGTGAAAATCAATTAAGAGAAGATTTGGCGGAAGCTATGCTTGAAACGTCAATTGCTCCACATCGTGCACCTGGTAAGTAATTTTTTTATGGGGGAAAAATATAAAAGAAAAAAAGAAAAAAAAAGAAGAATAAAATACATTTCGATGTATGAATTTTTGTATGAATCGTTTGGATGATCACTTATATACTTTCGTTAACTCCGGTTCAGATATCGTCTATCGTATGGATTAGTCGGAATATGTATAAAGCACAATGTAGAACCAATGATAGTGAATACATACGTTGATTTGATTAGATTTTAAATGCATAGTATAAACATCATATTCACGTTTGTATCTCACAACAATTAAACGAACGATCCATTATAATTTTATCGTCGACTAAACATGCTTTGGTCATCGATATGATGCTCTCTTTATTTATTTATTTATTTATTTATCTATTTATTTATTTGTTCGTTTATTTATTTTTAAATTTCATTTTAATTCTAGCCGTCCTTAGAAAATAATATGTAAAATTAGAAAGCTTGTATTATAGTTGTGTGCACGTTAAAAGCTAGTACACACCACCACATGTATTATTTTCCTACTCGACAAATAATGTTTACACGTATCAAACAGTTAGGTGAAAATTAATACGCATTATAAATATGACCGCACAATTTTTGTATAATCGTTTGAAAAAAGAACAACAGAACTTATTGTAATGTTTAAGTAGAGTATAACACTCGATTCGATATATCCCTTGCGAGAATTATGAGTAGAAACAAATGAACGAATATAAAACAAGAAAAAATAAAAAAAGAAGAAAGTACAAAAAAAAAAAAGAAACAAAAAAATATTGACGCAATTCTGATCTCTGCACGGGGTGAAAGGATGGTCGCTTGCATCTTAAGAATTGTACACAGAACTGGCCAGAGGCAGGTATCTTCGTTTTTATCCCTATAACTATGTCTGATCACTAACATTATCACAACACGGTATGAAGAAAGTCTGTAAATTCAAAACAAAAAAAAAAAAAAAAAAAGAAAAAGAAAACACACTGGAAAAATTCTATTCAAGCACTGTACGTTTACAATTTTTCACTAACCGGTGTATATATATATATATATATATATATATATATATATATATTTATGTATGTATGTATATATATATATATAGTTTCCAATTAAACGGAGCCCAGAAAAAAGACTCTTTAATTTATAACATTTATGTGTTTCCCAAAGTATACAGAGAATATACATATATATATATATATCTCCTTTCTTAATGCTTTATTCCAGCATTAGAGCATTGGATCACCGACGTCAATGCTTATCCGGTGTGCAGTGTGGAAAGTAAATAAAATTTTTCGATGGAATTTTTTGTAACGAAAAAAAAAAGAAAAAAAAAAAACAGAAACAGATGAAGTAATTTTGCGAATTAGAAAATTTCCCTTTCGTATATAAATACGCTTTGCCAGCACCACCGTTCGCTCTCGTCGCAGTGCTCGTGCTATAGTTCATTCGTTGTTCTTTTCTTTCCTTTTCTTTTTTTCTCTCTCTCTCTCTCTCTCTCTCGATAGATTTTTCTTCTCTCTCTCTCTCTCTCTCTCTCTCTCTCTCTCTCTCTCTCTCTATCTCTATCTCTATCTATCTGTCTATCTATTTATCTATCTATTTCTTTAAAATCCCAACGTCATTAATGCCAACTACGACAAGAGTTATACTTACGTGCATAAAAAAGAAAAAAGAAAAAAAAAAAGAAAATAAAAAAATAAAAAAGCAAAGTTGAACGATACGCAACTCGCAAATTTTGATACCTGCCAACGGCTTTTCTGTTATCAGGGAGGCGCTCGGTATTTGAGAGGGTGGGTCAGCCAGTTACAAAAGTCGTCAACCCTCTTGGCACCGTGATAACCGTGTCCGCCGACGAGGAGGACGTCAGCTCTAGTCAAGAGTTCGATTCCGCGGAGGAGAGTCTGGTTCCTGAGGCACCTAGGAGCGTTTGCGCAGAAGAGGGTCCTGCCTCGCTCGGTGATCTCGAGCCACCGTTTTATCAAACTTTACGCGATCTAACAGAGATATGCGCAGAGATGCGTTCCGCGAGCGAGCCTGCCATCGACAGCGTACCGGATGAGAATATACGCGACGTTAAAGAAAGAAAGGAGCTTTGCGTCGAGGTTGCAACTATGAGATCTACTGGGAATTGTTGTTCCATTGATTTCGAGAGGGAGGACGCCTTTCGTGACGTACCGACTGGCCTGAGTCTTTGCGCCGAACAAGGTGAGATACCGAGCAGTCCCATGACAGAAGCCAAAGAGTCTACCGTCCGATCTAAAAGGAATAATAAGTACGAACACGCCGAGAACAATCAAGAGAAGAGCATCGCCAAAGCGAAATACGTCGTCAATTACGACGAGGACAGCGTCGTATTAATGGAGAACAGGATGTCCTCTTGCGAAAGAGTCAATCCTCAAACTTTACGTGTCAAGGGTCAACAAACAACGTACTCTTCCTCCTCATCATCATCCTCCTCTTACTCGCGCCAACAGAGCAAAGATAACGAGAAAACAACGAAGACCTCCAAACAACAACAACAACAACAACAACATCTTAAAGAAACGAGAACGCGAATCGACAAATACATCGTACAGGAACAGGACGACAGTGTCGTTATAGATGATCCTACTCGGTGCAGTATAGATACAAAAAATAATTGCATCGTTAAGAAGAAAAATTGCGATCTAACGGAACGTAATAAATGTGATTCGAGCGATGATTGTACATCGAAAACCGATAAGGAGTCGTCGTGTCGGATGACGATCGAGAACACGAAGTGTAAATCAAACTCGAAGGAAATGGATACGATCAAAGAAACGGAAGATCGAAGTGGTAGCAACGATCGATCGTTCGTTGAATTGGACAAACCCAATGGCAACGACGACGTTGGAACGAACGTTGAATCCAAGGAAGAAACCGAGACGATACCGTCGGACGAATTCAATTCAATGGAGTATCATTTGGTGGATAACAATTGTCCGATAAAGGATTCCTCGACTGTTTCCGATCACTCCGACGAGGACATCGAGCATATTCAACGTTCCGAATTAATTCGCGTACGCGATACCGATCGCGATAATTCGGAAAGATCGATGGATTTACCGTGTTATTCCGATTCCTCGCCCGTAACGCAAAGGAAAAATAGTAAAAGCACGATATCCGACGATGATCTCGAATACATACATACGTCCGAACTTACGGATATACCCGATAATAACAAATACAATTTGGTTGGTACTACTGCGTCCAATATTAATGTCGACAAATCCGACGAGGATTATTCCGTGTCGTCTAAGGGACATAGCAAACACACGTTGTCGTCCGACGACGATCTCGAACACGTACAACATTCCGACGTTTGCGCCTCCGCGTTAGAAACAACAACAACAACAACAACGACGACGACGACGACGACGACGACGACGACAGCAACAACAACAACAGCGACAACAGCAATAACTACGACTACGATTACGACGTGTCCGACGAAGGTGGACGAACAAAATTCAAACGTTAAATCGCAAGAAACGATTCGCGGTGCGAAATCAAAATCAAGTAAAAGGCGTAAAGATATATTCGTTATCGAGGATAACACGAGCGACAAGGTAGAGGTTACGGTTATGGTAGATCCAACGGACAAATGGATCACGTCGAGCAAACATTACGATAAGAACGCGATCGAGGAAACTCAACAGAACGTTTCAGGGGAGAAACGTTTTGGTACTGCGTGTAAATCCTCGGAGGGTAACGTTCGTGGCGATCACGTGGGTATTAAATCGAAGGGTACGAAGAAACGGAAGGACATAGTGGTCGTTATAGAAGAGGATACGAAGGATGTAGGTAGGGTTGATTGTCAGAAGCATTGGCCGACGTCGAAGAGATGTCAAGAAAGGTGTACGAACGATGAGACCACCAAGGTCGTCGTCGAGCCAGCCTCCTCCTGTATTTTACCTGCGTCCTCCAATCAGAAAAAAGGTACGATCGGTCTTACATACGTCCAACAGGAATGCATGCAATTGGAACAACAAACGTGTAAGGCTAAGATCAATAAGAAACCTAAGGACGTAGCTTGGATCGATATGCACGGTAAACAACAAGGCTGTAAGACGAAGGGTAATAAAAAGAAGAGGGATACGGAATCGGTGATCGATGAAGCTTGGGGAACCGAGGGATATCATCTTTTGGATAAGGATAGGACGGAGGGGGATCCAGGAAGGAAATGCGAAACGTGCGATCGCCAGGAGGATCGAGATTTTCAAAGGAACAAATCGAAAATTTATCCCGACGTATCGGACAAGCGTTCTTCTGATCAGGAGACAATTACTGCTGTTGCTGCTGTTACTGCTGTTGCTCCTAACGTTAATCTTTTGGAAGGATCAGCTGTGAGAAGAACGACGAAATCCCAAAACTCGAGCAAATCGTCGACCTCCGCGAATAATCCGTTGGCCAAGAGATCGCAATTAAACGACATTGAGATAATAGACATGGATTCAAGCAACAAAACGAAGATCTCTTGGAACAGGACGTTATCGTCGCGTCGTAAAACCGCAAACGTTATCGCTAAAAAGGCTAAGGGTGGGGAAGGTTTAAGAACGACGGATTATTCGGCGATATTATCGGCGAGCTTCGACGAGAAACCATCATCTTCGTCTTATTGTTCCTCGCGAAAGATCGTTACCAGCGAAAAATTTCACGAGTTATCGGATCCCATGATCGTTGATTCGAACGTCGTAGTCGATACGGGGACGGAGAATAAAATCGAGGACGAGGATTTAACGTCCGACAAATCGAGGATCATCTCAGGTTGGGGTACGTTATCGAAAAGAAAGAATAATCCGACCGTGATAGTCGTGGAGAACGACGAGGGCGTTGATAATCGCGAGGAAAACGATATTATCGAGCCGTTCCTCGAGGACGTCGACAAATTCGATGATAAATCGAAATTCCGACGTCGTACGAAGCCGTATAAATCCGACGATAATTTGAACGACGACGACGACGACGACGACGATGACGACGAGAACAATGACGATGACGACGGTGGTACGATTAAAATAATCAACGAGGAGGATAAAACGGAGGAAGAAGAAGCCAATAGAATCAAGATGGACGAGGATGACGAGGAGGAGGAGATGATGATGATGATGGTGATGGTGGACGAAGAGGAGAAGATTAATTACGACGACGAAGAATTGCCGGAGGAAGAGGAAGAGGAAGAGGATGGGGGGGAGGAGGAGGAGGAGGAGGAGGAGGAGGAGGAGGAGGAAGAGGGTGGAGATATCATTGATCCACCGTTGGGATCTACGTCGTCGAAAGAAAATTCTCCAGAGTCTGATTATCGTCGAGGGAAGAGAGGAAACGATTCCGATCGAGATAACGTAATACAGGCTGAACGTTCGAGCTCTTCTAACGACGATTTAAATGGCAATGGCGGTAACGCAGCACCCGTCGATGTTCACGGGGAATTTACCGATAGAAAGGAATACGTCGAGAAAACTACCGTAGGTTCTGTAACCTCGAACTTATCCGCGACGAAGAAGGGCGGGACAAGGTCGAAAAAGAAAAAGCGTAGATGAGTAGTGGAGGATTGCTGCGTGGATGTGCCCAAAGCTAGCCTTGCTCTTTATATACTGTTAATGCAAGTTACAGGAGTAGATTAGCATCGGTTTTAACTAAATGCGTTAGATTTTTATCATTCTCTCCTCTATCTATCTATCTATCTATCTATCTATCTATCTCTCTCTTTTTCTTTCTATCCTTCTCTTTCTCTCTCTCTCTCTCTCTCTCTCTCTCTCACTCTCTCTCTCTCTCTCACTCACTCACTCTCTCTCTCTCGTTGTATGATAGTTCATTAGGAAGAAAAGAAAAAAAGAAAGAAAGAAAAAAAAAAGAACGTATGATTTTTCGAACGAAACAAAAAAAAAATAAAAGAACGATTGGTCGATCATCAAAATTTGGCGTCATCGTTAAATCATGACTTTTCTTTTTTCTTTTTCTTTTTCTTTTTCTTTTTTTTTTTTTTTTTTTTTTCAAGATCGTACACACACACACTCGAAGTTTACAAGTAGAACGATATTATAAATATATTTTGCGGTAGTGAGATTAATCCATTTTTTTATTTTCTTTTTCTGTCATCACTTTCACCCAATGGGATTATTAAATGGCGTTTAATAAATTCGATCGTTTTCACGCGAACATTTGGGGAGGGGGGGTGAGTCACTCTAACGACTCTTGAATTAATATAAAATTATGTTGCTTCAAAGAGCCTCTCCCGAGATTACATATGTTATACACGTTCTCTCGACTCGGCGGTAAAGATTTTAAACGGCATTAGAAATTAGAAATAGATATTTCGATGGATCCTTTAGATTATCGTCGAAATGAAAAACAAGAGTGATCATTGATGGTATAGAGCAAGAGTTAACACGATCATCCACGTAGATCGATGCGATATATATATATATATATATATATATATATATATATATATATGTATATATATAAACGAGAAAAACAAAAAATATATTAATAATTTAATTATATGTAAAATGATCATCGCCCGCGACCATTAAGTGTTCATTTACGGGGAAATTGGTTAACTCGTAAAAAAAAAGAAAAAAGAAATTAATCATAATTATCCACTTGACATTACAGCATATTATACATGTAATACGATCATCCTTTCTCTCTCATAGGATTTTTCTTTCATGAAATATACTCCGATTGTACAAGGTGTCACGTTAAAATCATTGACCAAAGATTTATTATCTTAAATATATATATATATATGTACGCGTCGATGCTTTCTGTGAAAGCTATTTATAGGATAAAAATTAATGCGTATATTATAATAAACGACGAGTTCTAATCGTTTATTAAAGATTTCCTGTTCTTTTTTTCTTCTTTTTGTTTTTTTTTCTTCTTTTTTTCTTTTTTTTTTTTTTTTTTTATTTTTGAACCGTACAACCGTTCATAACGGAAGGAAAATCTTATCGAGAGGGACGAATAAGTTAATATTTTATTTAACTACGGACAAATTTACGATACGTAATATTCGAGATT
>OU427018.1:2123810-2126310 GCA_911387935.1 Dolichovespula saxonica | reverse complement strand
TCTTTAACAATCGGAAAGATATCATTTCGCGCGAGCGTAGGAAGAATCGAAGAAGGGAGACGGAGCGAGTATTATATATATATATATATTTATATATATATAATAATAATAATAACGTCGAATTATTGTTATCATTCCGCGATAAACAAACATGACGGAACCATTTCGATACTTTGTCGGCTAAAATATTAATAAAAATTTGGACGTAACACGAAGAGCTTGCACGACTTTTTTTTCGAAGATAATATCGAGTTGTAAAACGTAATATGATTGTAAAGAAAAGAAAAAAAAAATGAGCGATCGTTTTCTAATCTTCACGGATATATATATATGTGTATACGTATGTATGTGTGTGTATGTATGTATATATATATACATATATATGACATTGGAGGCGATCGTTAAACCAAAAAAAAAAAGAAATAAAAAAAATAAAGAAACCAAAAAAAGATACAAAGAAAAGAAAAGAAAAAAAAAGGAAGACGAAAAGAGTAACAATGACGGAAATAAAATCGACTAGTCAGAAGATAAATGTACATGCGTTCAATTTTCTTTAAATCTCTCGTGTGTGATTCGTCCCTTATATATATATATATATATATATATATATATATATATATATATATATATATATATATATATATATATATATATGTATGTATTTCTTGTTTCTTTTTTTGTTTTTTTTTTATTTTTTATTTTTTTTTTATTTTTATAAACTGGCCCTACGTTTATACCCTTCCTTCTCACGTATTTTTATATTGTGTACAGATTTGACGTAAGATCGAACGTTGTTCTGTCGTTCGAATTGATCTAAATATATTTATTTATTTTTAAATGAATAACTCGAAACAGATAATAAAAGTGCGAGGACGTCGAACGTCGAGCTTTTTAACTGTTAACGTGTATCGGAATGAATGAAATCGTTATTATAGTTTTGTTACGATATTGACGTGACACCTTAAATCATTTGATCTGTTATATATATATATATATAAGAAAATAATTTGTTGACAATTCAAATGTCGAATTATCTCAAAACGCAAGATATACATACGGATATAATTTTCCTACGATCATCGTATCGCATTATATATAATAAAATGATTAAAATTAATATAAAGATCGGGACATACATAATATGTTGGCGTGTCGGAGAAACTAAAAAAAAAAAAAAGAAAAAATGAATCTGGCGTATTTGAAATCGTGAGATATCGATAAAAATTGAAAAGAAAAAGAAAAAAAGAAAGCACTACTCTGATGAAGCGCGTCGCGTCGTTCCAACGCCGACGAATAAATATAAATTGAAATTAGTACGATAAGTAGGTTGGTTGGAGAGTGAATGCGTCGGCGAACGATGTTCGAAAAAAAAAAAAAAAAAAAAAAAAGAAAAAGTAAAAGAAGAAGAAAAAGAAAGAGAGAGAAGAAAAAAAAATACAAATATTTTTCTTGTTTCAGGCGGGAGCCAATCGGTCGCAAGTTACGAGGATCTGAGCTCGAGTAGTTTCAGTTCGGCGAGCAGAGCGTCATTGGATGCAAGAAGTTCACCTACTCCCTCTTATGGCGCCGAAAATATGATGGTGTTCCCTGGGGACAGTAGCGGCTCCATTTGAGATTACTTGAGGTGCGCGGCCTTTGTACCAAAGTGGTTGCGCTGCCTCAGATAAATTCGAACGATCCCCATCGTTCGCCTCTTCAATTCTTTTTTTTTTCTGCTTTTCTTTTTTTTTCTTTTTTATTTCTTTTTTTTATTTTTTTTTTTTTTTAAATCGTTTATCTAACGAAGAAGATAGCTCATCGGTTATTAGATGAGATCTATGCGCGTTAGAACTGGTTTTTGGCTTGTGGAAGGATCTCTATCTCTCTCTCTCTTTCTCTCCCCTCTCTCTCTCTCTCTCTCTCTCTCTTTTTATATATATATATATATATATCTTTCTATTTCTATTTCTTCATATTTAGAGACACTCACGCCGGTTTTATTTCCGTTAAACAAACGAATGTAATTACGTGATTAACGATGACAAAACTCTCATCTTATTTTAAAACGTAGGTATTGCATTTTGAAGCGACAATTTTTCTTTTTTTTTTTTTTTTTTTTTTTTTTTTTTTTTTTTTTTTTTTTTTGAAAGCTACTCAAGATAAGATAGTACATTTAATTGTCATAAGGCATACATGTCTCTTTTAGGAACGATATTTATAGATCGTAAATTGATCAAGTAAAGGTTTTTTTTTTTTTTTTTTTTTTTTTTTTGTAAGGAAATAATTGATTTTCTTTGTTCCTTCCTTTTTTTCTGTTTTATTTTATTTCTTCACAATCTAACGAGATTAATACTTAACAGTAAGATAACACTTGAATTTTATTTTACGTGATCTTTGCGAAGTGTACTTTGATGACTACTTTCTCAATTAGTTTTACAACTCGTTATTATACTTGATCGATTTATTTGTTAGAAAAGAAAAAAAAAAAAAGAGAAAAAGAAAGAAAAAATACATAACACGA
>OU427018.1:2063810-2121310 GCA_911387935.1 Dolichovespula saxonica | reverse complement strand
TATTTTTTCGATACCTACGAATAAGATAAATGAAATTTTTTCAATCTCATGAATTATCGCCCATTAGAATCTATTTAAAACGCGCTTTTATATCGGCAAATGGAAAAGGAGTTTCTTGACGATTGAATTCTCCGAGGAAAAAAAATAAAAATTGCTTATTAATCGTTGAATAAGAATAAGAATAAGAATAAGAAGAAGAAGGAGAAGAACACCATTTGAGAGAGAAAGAGAGAAAGAGAGAGAGAGAGAGTGAGAAGAAAAAAAAAAGGCAAAAATAGAACGTATGTTCACGTACGTATATTTTTCTATCTCTTGTTTTCTAATGGTCCCTCTCACCCCTCACCCCTCATCCCCTCACCCCTTCACGCTACCGAGCGTGCTATTAAAATTCCTAACGAAAAAACGGACGAAGCACGGAGCTAACAGGCTCCGGTCCGCGGCGCACAATAAATTATAATCGTATTTTAATAATTATTAATTATTGTACTTATTAAATATATGTATATATATATATAAAAAAAAAAATATATATATATACATATTGGTAGGGAGCTAATGTAAAAAACATGTATACGTCTATCTCGCTTTTTTTTTTTCGAGCGTAGAACTTCTGACATTCGTGGAAAGCATCTCTCTCTCTCTCTCTCTCTCTCTATTTTCTCTCTCTTTCTCTCTCTCTCTCTCTCTCTTCGTCACTTTTCTAAAATTTCTTATATATATATCGTTTATATTTTCTGTCAAAGAAAAAACAAAAAAAAAAAAGAAAAAGAGGAAAAAACGAAACATTATATAAGAAACATTTATTATTACGTTACTCATTCATTAGTCGTAATAGAATCGAGAGATTAGGATTGTTTATAATTCGATATGAGAACGACAATTAATTGTAACGATTAAAACTTAACGCAATATTCTTCTTCCTCGATTATTAAGCGGACGACGTTCTATGCGTTATAGATATTGATCAGCGAGAATTATAGAGAAAAGAAATAAAAAAATAAAAAAAGAAAAAGAGAGAATGAGAGAAACGAAGAGTACGAAGAATACGTATAGTTTATATCTTATTATACAATCGGAAAGATTCGAATAGAATTCGATAGGAAAAAAAAAAAAATTCTTTCTTGAAACGATATATGGTGCTTTAATCAAAAAAAAAAAAAAAAAAAAAAAAAAGAAAGAAATATCATTATTATTATCATTATTATTATGATTATGATTATTATTATTATTATTATTATTATTAGTGAGAAAATATTAAATAGCGAAGTTAATAATCCTCTTGAGATATCAAAAACGATTGAAAAATTCGAGACGGACGAATGTGCGACCGCCTTCTTTGTAGATCCTCCTCCTCTCTTCGAAGTCACATCGAATAATAACCCGAAAGCGTAAGTTTCAAGGACACCCTCGGCTCGTTATCGTTATATTATTGTATAAACAAACGACGTTTAAGGTGTGTCGAGTAACAAAATCATAGCGCCGTGTGTCTCTCTGCGTCTCTCCGTCTGTCATAACGGAAAGATACAAACATTGTACGATGAAGGTTGACGTTGAATAACGATTAACAGTATGTCGTAAAATATTACGTGGTACAATTCTACGTGAATATCGTACTACGAGCTTGTGCGATCGAATTATTTTAAAACGATCATTTTAATCATATATATGTGTTTATATGATATATAATTTGTATTATACGTGAAAAATATCGTCGATCACACTCAAGTCAAGTTATTATAAAAGGGATTAACTCGGAAAAAAATCGATAAAAATTCTTCGATGGCAGGGTTGTGTTTCAAATCAAAAAAAAAGAAAGGGAAAAAAAATATTTGGAAAGTCAGACGATGCAATATTGCGTGATTTTTCTTTTTTTCTTCTTCTTCTTTCACAATCGAGCAACGATCATTGCCTTTCAACGTTTCATTCGTACAGTCAAACGAATAATATCATTCTAATTGGAAATCATTCTAACGACGGAGAGACGCATTATTACTCGTTCGAAATTAATCTTCATCTTTTCTATTCGATTTATGGATTTTTATTGGCGATATCGAGAAACATAATCGCAGAACATAAATCGTTATAGAGAGAGAGAGAGAAAAGAGAGAGAGAGAGAGTCAAACCTTGTACATTCCATAAAAGTCCATCGAATTGTCGTACGGAAAAATGAAAAACAAAAAAAAAAGAAAAGGAAAACCACAAAAAATACCATACATATATACGTGTACGCAATGTAACTTACGCTTGACATAGAAACATCATCGTATTTAACGTGTGCGTCTTGATTATGCAGCTGTAAAAACACGAAACGTACGAGACACGAGATACATAATTACTTATTTTTTTTTTTTTTTTTAAATACGTCGCACTCGTAAGAACACTCTCGTGAGTTATGGCCACACTTCGATAGCAAAACGAAAACAAAAAAAGAAAAAAGAAAGAAATACCGTGATCGATCGAGAGATCGATCGAGATTTTCGTCGTATCTCTGATTAACGAGGATACAAAATTGGAGACCGAAAAACTAATTCGTCTTTCGAATTTTTTCGCGGTTTTCTCTTTTTTTGTTTAACCCTCCGTCCTCGGCCGACCCCCACCACCTACCCCCTCCCCCTTCCTCACCCACCACTCACGTTCTCCCAGTGATCGAGTGAACTGACACTTTTGTTTCCCACGTTTTACGACGTATTGGAAATTTTGTAAAAATGAAAAAAAAAAAATAGAAAAAGAGAGCGCTAGTGAACACACAGTCTCCTACGAGAGAAAAAGAGAGAGAGAGAGAGAGAGAAAAGTCGTTTGTTGTGTTGCGACAATGGAAGAGTGTGAGAGGATCTATGTATTTCATTGGTTAAACGATAATTCATTGAAATCAACAGTTGCAAATCATATCCCCCGTATACGTGTATAATAATACGTCAGATTTATAAGCTTGTTATACCAACATTTATACAATATGCATTTCGATTATTATTCTCTATCACCGTTCGGTGTAGCCTTATAGATATTATTCACGTTGACGAGAGATCGTTTCTTTGTATTTGAGAAAAAAGAAAAAAAAGGGGAAAAAGGAAAAGATAAAAAAAGGAACATATTATTATTATTATTATTATTATTATTATCATTATTATTATTATCATTATTATTATTATTATTAATATTCCAAGAAAATCGATTAAAAATTTCTACGACGTTGAATCTTTTGCATTTCTTTTGTCGTTGCTTGTTTATTTCTTTTTTTTCCGGTACGTTTCTGCGCTCTATTGGGTTCGTGGATTTTTTTTTTTTTTTTTTTTCTTTACAATTGTTTAATCGGAGAATACGTTTTGACGTTTTGGAGAATATGTATTTTAGCGATGAGGGTAGCCATTACGGATATGAAAAAGGCGATCTCTCTTTTTTTTTTCTTTTTTTTTTTTTTGAAAATTAAACGATCATCACGATGTAGTTGCGAATGGGCATCGCATACTTTTACGCGTATATTAATTTTTTTTCGTATGTTTTATTATATTACGTATCGTCAACTGAGATGATGCAAGCTATTATTACACACAAAATTATATATATATATATATATATATATATATATATATATATATATATATATATATATATATATATATATTTATATAATTTTATATATATATATATATAATGTATGTATATATCTATCTGTCTATATATATATATTATATATATATACACATATATTCTATGCATACCTTAAGTAGGCATATACTTAATGCTATGTACACATTTTTACGAGGAAGCGATATTATTCCGAGTGAAATTTAAAATGTCACATTGAAAAGTAATGCCTCGTGATACGCTACGATCTTTCCCCATGAGATCTTACGGATCTACTTTTAGAAAAGGAACATGTGTTTTGTAATTTGCAAGGAAGAAGGGAGAATTTTCAGAATAAATAAATGATTTTTAACAATCACAATTCTGTAATTGTATTCACATTATTAATTCGTAATAATATGAAAGATTCGTTCTATCGATTTATGAAAAAAGAAAAAAAAAAGAACAAAAAATCAATCAATGTTTTTTCTGTAGCGTATAATCGAGTTTATCGTTAACAATACAAAATTTATAGAATACGAAGATAAGGAAATTTGTCATAGCGAAGCTTGGACGTGCAATATTTGAATAAAATCCGACGTGACTCAAGTACCGCAATAAAGAGCATTTTTTTTTTATTTTTTTTATTTTTTTTTTTTTTAAAGTAATGCAATAAAGAGATAAAATTTCTGTCACACCAATTCGATTGTTACTCGTTAGAGGGTTTATACTCTGCATAAGCTTATACGCCGATACAATAGGCGGGGTATGGTCTTAGCATTTTGTTTTTTTTTTTCTCTTTGTTTAAACATATCGCTGAAATCACAAGTTCTCTAATCGCATTTTAAATTAAAACTCGCAACTCGATACATACGTACATAAACACGAATGTCATCTTCGTTCGTGTTTATCGTGGCGCTAGTGTCGATTAGTTTTAAGGTATTTTAAGAGGTTAACAAGGTCTCGCTTATTTTACGAATATTATTTTTATAATATTCCAATGTAGACTTGAAGATGTCATTTGAATTATGTAATATAAAATATTGTACATTAATACTGTGCAGATAGAACGTACAAAATGCGATCGATTTTTATGTTCGTAACAATTATCCTTTCCCTGTCAACAATATCATGTTATCAAAGATCATATCCAATGGTTCGTAAGTTTTTCCTTCTTTTACTGTACGATACTTATTGCGTTATCATCTAATTATTATAAATGTATTTGTAGAGCTTAAATAATTTTAAAGAAACGGGACACTCAAATAATTGGGCAGTCCTAGTTGATACATCTCGATTTTGGTACAACTATAGACATGTCGCAAATGTTTTATCTATATATAGAAGTGTTAAACGTTTAGGAATACCCGATTCCCAAATTATTCTGATGATCGCCGATGATATGGCATGTAACCCTAGAAATCCTAGGCCTGCTACTGTCTTTAACAATGTCAAACAACACATCAATGTTTACGGTGATGATATGGAAGTTGATTACAGAGGTTATGATGTTACCGTAGAAAATTTTGTAAGATTATTAACTGGACGATTGGGACAAGAGATTCCAAGATCCAAAAAGTTACTCACCGATGAGGGATCCAATATATTAATTTATTTAACCGGTCATGGTGGTAATGGATTTTTGAAGTTTCAAGATTCAGAAGAAATAAGTAGTCGAGAACTCGCTGACGCTATAGAACAAATGTGGCAGAAGAGAAGATATCATGAAATATTATTTATCGTAGATACATGCCAAGCTAGTTCTTTGTATGAAAAATTTTATTCTCCAAATATTTTAGCAATAACTTCCAGTTTGGTGGGAGAAGATTCCTTGTCTGTAAGTTTTTCAATATCCAAAACCATTCTATATAGTTCAGCGAACTGATTGATTATTTTCTTGTATTTTTTTTTTATTAGCATCATGTGGATCCTGCTATAGGCGTATATGTTATAGATCGATTTACATATTATGCTCTGGACTTTTTAGAGAAAGTAGATCTTAGCAGTAGTAGAACATTAGGAGAATTCGTAAGTATTGTATTATATAAATTATAAGCTTGAATTTAATAATTTTAATACTATTTAAATGTACGTTTATTTTTGCTACAGGTCAAAATATGTCCAAAACATTATTGTTTATCTACAGTCGGTGTAAGAAGAGATTTATTTAAACGCGATCCAGACGAAGTTCCTGTCACAGACTTCTTTGGTTCAGTAAGACCTATAGAGATCACAAAAAGAGTAATAAATGTCCTCCCTATAAAATCAAATAAAACAAGTTTAATAAAATCAGAAGAGAGATATAATTATGTTTCTCAGTTTCCAAATATAACGCAATACACATAAGTTATTTCAATATTTATATTTGTATATTAGCATTACTTTTATTAAAGATATTCTTTACAAATTATAAGAATTATTTTCATTCCAAATATTATAAAATATATATTATTAAGTATTACTAATGTTATCAATATAGGGTGTAAAAAAAATTGCAGATTATTTAAATATTAATTATTTTTATTATAAGATAAAAGAATTTACTGCAGTCACATAAAAAAAAGAAGTGATTTCTGCAAATATCATTTTAATTTGATCTACGGTCATCAACATTGTACTGCTCCTGGGTAGTTGCAGGTTAATATAACTGGGTCAAAAAGGAGCCCGTCAGGACACTGGAATTTAGAGACTACATAGTGATCTTTAACACGAAGACAGTAATAGAATTTACTGCAATCATTAGGATCACGGACGTATCCTTCGCGGGTGCAAATATCCTTACTTGGAGGGCTTGTAGGTTTAGTTGTTGCGGTTGGGGTAGTTGTTTCGGTTGGGGTACTTGTTTTGGTTGGGGTAGTTGGTTTGTTTGGGATAGTTGTTTTGGTTGGAGTAGTTAACGTGGAAGTTGAAGATGAATTATATTGCCAAAGATTGTTCAAAGTTTTCAAAAGAGGATATTTCTCTCCGCATATACCACGGAAGTCATCAGTTTCGATACTCCATACCATAACACCACCAAGATTATGAGCCTCAGCATATTCAACCTTTTCCGTCAAAGATCTGGGTAATAATACAATCGTTAATCATAAAGTTTGAGGTAATGTTATAAAAAAAATTCATGAATATATAAATAACGAATAAACTTACCGAACGTCATCATAGCCTACCCATTGTTTACCGTTATATGCGTAAGGTACGCGCTGTTCATCGTCGTAAACGATGGTCCATTTACCCTTTTGTAGTTCCTCGCAAATTTCATTATATCCTAACATTCCAGGTTCACGAGTGTATGATCCCTTGGCTCCGGCTCCAACACTTGGCGATCCGACATTGTGTTTATCGGCACTTTTAAGAGTAAAAGATCTACCATAGAAAGGTAACCCGAGAATAATTTTTTCAGGAGGAGCGCCTTGTGACAGCCAATATTTTACGCACGAGTCCTAAAATTAATGTATTACCGTTAATATCCTAACTATTGCGAGGAAATATCAATAAATAATTGATATCGATATCATTACACGCAAATAATGAATTTACTTACTACGGAGAATTGATTATTAGGGTTCGCTCCTTTTTTCAGATAGAGAGGCGCATTCATTCCAGTTGTGGCTTCCCAAGAACCGTGAAGATCGTAAGTCATAAGATTTATCATGTCCACGTATTTGGAGATCTCAGGAATGATATAGGATTGAGAAGCGGACGTTGGGGAAGCACCGACAGCCACACTAAGTATTTTTCCATATTCCTTCAATTTATTACTAAGTTCTTTCAAAAGGGTAACGAAGTTTTTCTTATCTGCAGGCTTGCCACCACGTTGATTTGGGTATTCCCAATCGATATCGAAACCATCAAACTTATATTTATTTAAGAATTCTACCACCGATTTAACGAACTTAGCGCGAAGGGTAGGATCGGCAACAACGTGAGAATATTTTGTAGAACCCTCGTTCCATCCTCCGATAGCGATCAAAGTTTTAAGATTAGGATTGACCTTACGGAGATCGTTGAATTTACCGAAACCATTCTTTCCGTAGTTATCTGGAAGATCTTGCCAGGGATCCAGAATATTGATTTTACCAGCTACGTTGATTCCAACGAATGAGTATATCAAATGAGTGCAAAGATTTGGATCGATGTCGGAAATTTCGAATTTGCCTGGATAAGGTCGATAAACCGCCCAGCTACCAAAGTAACAGACAGTCTTTTCTGTCAGAAAATAAAAACTTCGATTAGTACAAATATAAGGGATATAGTTTTGAAAATAATAAAAAGAAGAAAAAAGGAAAAAGAAATATACGTAAAAGATATGTCTCGTATTATTGCGTACATTTTTTGTTCCATATAACGTAAGTATTGTCGAAAAATGTACGCGTAGATATATCCATACGTAAATATAATATAATATATATAAACGCACACACACACACACACACATATACGTATATATATATTTTACACTTACTTTCTGACGCCTTCGTAGTCGCGGCCAAAGCCACGAAGGCTGCCAAAAATACGATCCAAGCGTTCATCTGTACATAGACCAAATTCTTGTAATGATTAAACGAAAAGAGCGATACCCGAGCAGTTAATCAATCTCTTTCTGATACGACAATGTCATCAGAGGATTTAGAAATTGTATCACTTCAGCCTGAGTCATGAGAAGATCTATCTATATTAGTTATCAGAAATCTCTCTCTTACACACTTATCTGAAGGACATTAAAGTATAAAATACGACAACCATGTCCTATCTATACGGATATAGGATAAGGAGAAAGTATTAAAAACGAGCGATTTTTTTGATGAAATAAAAAAAAAAAAAAAACAAAAAAAAAGAAAAGAAAAAAGAAAACTACACGACACAATTATTCGTTTTGAATTATCTACTCTTACCTTGTCTAAGAGCCACGCTAGATCTTGATAAATAAATGGTAAATCTTATTAAATATGTCGTACTTATAGCTGTTAATAGGGAAACGACGTACCCCCATTTTTTCATGTACATAGATATACATAGATCGCATAGATTTAGATATTAAATTAATTAATTTTAATAGTGTACATTGTTTACGTAGATATCGTATCTCTATCATATGTATCGAGTTTATTGACGCCGTTCATCACACGTACACACACATATATATATATATATATATTATATATATATATATATATATATATAATAGTTTAATAAAAGGCTTACATGTATCCACTTCCCGATAATTAAGAAAACACTTGATTCTACTAATGATATAAATTTTCGATACATCTGTGAGATATTTGATATACAGACAAGTGTCTCGTAGAAAGAATTAATTTGCTTAAAATAGATAAAATTTGTTTGATGCTCGTAAGTTAAAGTACGATAATCGTCACTTATGTACACATTTTTTTCCTCGTAATCTTACAATGCAAAAAAAAAAAAAAGGAAAAGTAATTTTTTAATCTATTGTTTACCCGATCACGGAAAGATTAGAAATGAATGATCGGAAATTCTTGTACAATCTTTAATTGATTGAATAAGAATTAAAAATGAATTTGTTTTAACGTAACAAGACGAAAAAAAAAGGAAAAATGAAACCTACGACATACCTGCGATCGAGTTGATTGTCTTACAGATAACAGAATGAAAAGGCTCTATGGTTTTCTATATGACGATAGGTCTCCTTCGTTACCTTTGATCGTAGAATACTGTAATAACTAATGGACATACCACCTTTATATGCAATTCTTAACAGAAATTGAATCCAAGATTGGATTAACGAATTATCATTGTCGTAATCTTGTTTTATTTTTGTACATGATAGCGGGCAACACTTAATAGTTATCATTCGCAATATACACATTTTATGCGGCATATTAATTGGAGAGACCTGGGTCATATATTGCCTATTTGCCAGAGACAATTTTTTTCTTTTTTTTTTTTTTTCACTTTTGATAATCACGACACAAATCGTAGAAACTCGCAATTTCTTCCTGTGACGTATATTTGCATAAATTATTCATTGCAAACGTATTATACTTTTACGAATTACTAATAGCAATATAATTTTTATTAATTGCCATACACAATTTCTCAAAGACTTATCTGTAAGAATAATCGACCAGATAATAAACCCTGATTAAAGTTCGTCGTTTTCTTAGAAAGGCGGAGATAAGCTTTGATTGAAATATGGGAAGGAAATGTATAATGAGGAGTATAAAGGGTAATAATTAAAATAACATAAAATAGTTTTTAAATAAGTCAATGAATTAATATCGATTGAAAATATTTTCCTCTCTTATTTTATTAGTTCGTAATAAAAGCTCTCTATTTACATAATTAGATATATATTTCCTTTTATGAAAATATCATTAAATTATATATATATATATATATATATATATATATATATATATATATAATACATAATAATGACACTTCGTATATTGGAATTATTTGAATTTTCTCCTTTGATTGTGATTTATAATTGCAAGTTTTCTTAATTTCCGCCAATATTGTTTTGTATTTGGATCCATTTCTTCTAGGCTCTTAGGCTTGAGCGGAAGAGTCCAAAGCCAATCGGGATATTCCGAGTCAGGTTTCAATTTAATATCCTCTCCTTCTTTAAAATAATTAGAACCGCAGACGTACGTTACTAACTTATTAGCGTCCTTTTCTACCGGTAGTTCTATCTTGTGTGAAATAACGTTTTTCTTTCCAGTTACACCTTTCCCAAGCGTTGCCTTTGAACCTAACGACAGAAATAAAAGAATAGTCTCACGTTATTCCTACAATTATCCTGACGTTTATATCTTTCAAATTTCTTCCCGATGACAAGTTGCATAATATGAAATAATAATATCAATCAAAAAATAAAAACTTCATCGAGTTACACGCTCTAACAATGTTAGTACCGTTTAATACTTATTGTCTAACCTATATTAAGAAAACGTAAGATTTTTTTTGAGGTTTGCGTGCGTGTCTACCTATAAGAAGTAAGAAAAATGAGATAAAACATTTTACCTGGGGCAGCATAATTATTCGTTTGTATTTTATAACACGTAGAAATGATATGTTTTGGTGATATTCGACAAAATAAATTCATATTCATTTCGCTTCGTTCACTATGCGGATTTGTTTACGTCACTTGGTTGTGTAGTAGTAGACTCATATCACACCTATACGTATACGTTACTATATATATATATATATATATATACACATTATACACATACACACACACAACACACTTCACAAATATTTTTCATAGAATGTTTTAAAAAGAATACTTTCTTTTGTTGCAGAATTTAAATGCTATAACGATAGAAATATTTAATTAACGAAATATTTAATTAATATTATCTTTTTTTCTCTTAAAATTTATTATACAAAGTTACGTAATAAGTAATATAAAATATATATATATATATATATACATATATATATATATATGAATTTAAAATAAAGTACGTACGATCGAAATTGAAAACAATATTCTTACGAGTAAGTAAACATTATATGACAATGTAAATATTTAGAAAGGAAAAAAGAAATATTCTCTCTCGATTCCAATAAAAATATCATTTATTTTATACACATTACTTTTTTTTTTTTTTTTTTTTTTATTTTTTTAATACATTTACGTGAAAATAATTCAAATTCAAATTATATTATAATGCGCAGGTAACAATCGAATGGTGCTCTACGGCGCAATACCAAACACGATCTTGACTTCAAACATAAAACACGGTGGCGTAGCATTAGAAATATGTCGATATTTATTAAATGATAGAGAGAGAGAGAGAGAGAGAGAGAAAGAGAGAGAGAGAGAGAGAGAGAGAAAGGAAAAAAACTTGTGAATTTACTCTGTTACTATCAAAATAATTTTTTTATGTTTCGGTTATGTGATGCCAGTAAGCAATAAGATAGAAGCGCGGGTATATACGTTTTGAAAACATATCAACCTTTAAAAAAGAAATTTTTTTTTTTTTTTTTTTTTAGTATACTAATAAAAATATCTTTTATTCCGCGTAGGTAAAAACTGTAAATTTTAATATAAGAGGAAGATCGGCCATACAAACGGAATTTCAGGATGATAACAAATTTTTAACTATAGCCCCGGCCCTACCAGTTTTACCTGGTACACTTACACCGCTGAAATTATCAAAACGTTCCTATCAATCTTTTAGGTATTGGCCTTTTGTTTTTTTATATAAAATAATTATTATATTAAAACAACGAAGTGTTTATATATATATATTTTTTTTTTTTGATCGTTCAGTTCTATAGGATCATCTTTTAATTTGGAATCCTCAGAAGTCGAAAGTTGTAATGCAGTTACGTTACAATGGACAGGAGAAGGGAGAACAGTCACTGCAATGCGAGCACCTGCAGAAAGAGAAAAAAATCCTGATCGAATATCTCTTGATAGAAGAGGTTTGACTGTGTTCCCTAATATAATAGGAGAATCAAAGTTAAGATTAATTTCTTTGCAACACAATCTTCTTACAAAGATTGAAGGATCCAATTTTGCGCAATTAACAAAACTAGTATTCCTTGATTTGTACGATAATCAAATAGAAAAGATCTGTAGCTTAGAATGTTTAGAAAACTTAAGGCTCCTTTTAATGGGTAAAAATAGAATTAAAAAAATCGAAGGATTGATGCAACTTTGCAAACTTGAAATTTTAGACCTACACGGTAATCAGATAGTGCAAATAACAGGTTTGAATGGCCTTTCGTCTTTGAAGGTCCTTAATTTAGCTGGAAATATTATTAAAATAGTAGGGTGCAATGATTTCCACGGTTTGACATCCTTGAAAGAATTAAATCTGAGACGTAATAAAATAAAAAAGCTTTTGGGGTTCGAGGATATACCGCAACTCCAGAAATTATATTTAAGTAACAATGATATATACAAGTAAATATCATACAATTATTCTCGTCGTTATGTTCAGTTTATTTTTGTCAACGATTTATCTTGGTAAATCAATCTTTTTTTTTTTTTTTTTTAGGATAGAAGACATGGGAAGTGTAGTGAAAGCATATCAAATTAAAGAGATTTCGATTGATGGAAATCCAATAACATTAAACAGCGATTATATATCATTTCTTGTATCGTACTTACCAAATCTTCAGATATTATCGTCAATGCAGATTACTGAACAAATTCGTAGAACCGCTATTGCTTGGAGAACTGCGAAGGAACAAGCTAATTCAGCTTTCTTGGATCTTAGTACACAAGTATGTATGAATGTGCAACGAGAAGAGGTAATTTCTAATGCAAAAACGAAGTGGGAATATCTGAGATCAAAAAACAAGTCTTCTACTAGCAATGACAATAAAATGAATAATTGCAAAGTTAATAATAGCAATAATACGCATATACTTAATTCAAACAAACTTAATATTAATAGACCAAAAAGCTTAAATAAAGGAAGATTGAAAGGTTTTGGAAGTTTAACGTCCATAAACGAAAACGTAGAAGCAACAAAAATACAAATAAAGAAGAGAAGTAACTCTACTGATAATCTACTTAAACTAGAAGACGCTGCTAAAGCATATCCATTGGAATTTAAACTTCCACCTATTCTAAGCTCCATAATAGACAATTTAATGAGTAATAAGTTTAACGAAAATCTCTTGAAACTTGGAAATAGTTTAGGAACGTTGAACGATGTAACGAGCGGTGCCAATAGCGAATCTGAAAGTTCAGAAAGTCACGAAAGCTTGAAAAGCGGTTTGCGCTGTCATTTAATACATTCAAGTAGACGTACATCTCCCGTTGATTCTGAAAAATGTTCTAGACAGAATAAATTTACGAAAGACGACGATCAATCGTCTACGTCCAAGACATTTACAAAAATGAAAAATCGTGTCACCGAATCATCAGTTTTTAAGAATCACAAAACCACCATACAATTTACCGATTATAATGTGACATCCAATGTCAAAGAAGATTTATCCGCAAAATTGTGTCACGAAGATAAAATATCCAAACAAAATAGTCCAAACGACAGTGAATCGATTCGATCTAAATCAAATATTAATCATGTTGAATATTATTCGGTAAGAGATTTGGAAAAAGATAGTCACAGGGTAAGAAGTGCTCAAGTAAAGAAAATAGTTCATTACAAAAGTAACAGAGCGGCTACTGCTAGAGTAAAGTACAGAGCTATGGCGTGTCCAAGTCCGATGCCGCAACAAATTTTACCGAGAGAAAGAGAACAAGGTAATTAATCAACGATATTGGCTTATATTTATTAATATAAATTATATCTTAATGATATATATTTTATATCATATAATTTAATTCTAGGTAGTGATTATTTAATTGAAATCATCGGTCGTTGTTTAAATGTTTTTGGACAAGGCGCGTTACGTTTCATTGATCGTTCGTGGGATACTTTAAAGGCGGAAGATGTTAATGTAGTTAAATTCAATTATGTTCAGTTTAATAGCATAGCTTTGATTTTAAGTAAATTGAAAAATCGATTTCCAAACGTGGAACATTTTTTATTCAAAGAAACCAATATCAGTCATCTAGGACAGATTAACGCTTTAGCCGAAGTCCAAGGTCTTGAAAGTGTTCGTATAGAGGCAGAAGGAAATCCGATAATATCAAAAAATTGGAGATCTTATACCATATTTCGCTTGGCACATTGGGGACTTCGCACTATCAATGGCAAGGAGGTATTTTAAAATTCAAACAAATTACATTTTGTATTATTAAAATAATAATGATAATAATAATAATATATTTAAAAAAAAAAAACAACGTGTACCTATAGATAACTAAAGAAGAAATAGAACATGCGGATCAAGAATATGCTGGATTGGTAGATATTGTAATAAGATCACTGCCAGATTCTTTACTGCAACCGTTATTGCAAAGATTACATTTAGAAAAGGTCCAAAGACAAAATGGAGAGCAAATCACTGCCAAACAATTTCTATTCAACAGCGATCCTGCTCTTAGAAGTGTCGTTGGTAAAGAAGCCCTTCAATGGAGGAAGGGGAGCGTAACGCAAGTATGTTTATTCCATTGCATTTTTAAGTTATATTCTTCACGACGGCAAAAAAGATTTCTTATAAAATACAGCCATTTTACCTCATTTAGGAGGATCTCATTTGGAGGCACAAAGGAAAAGTGCATTTATTAAATTTAATTGATCTTACCGTTGACGCCATTGAAAAATTACAGATACTTGAAAATGAATGGCCAAATATCTTAAATAAAATCATTTATCAGGCTTTGTCCGATTTTTCAGAAATGGACGCATATATGAAACAATGCAGCAAAATGCTTGAAATTGATAAGTAATTTATTGATTAAACATAATTATATCCCATTTGAACACGATCGGTTAAATATATATTGCTATGAACAAATATATTATTCCATATAAGTAATAATTTCTTATTACACGTACATTTGATTCCATAAAAATTTCTATGAAATGGGATGTGATCAACTTCTAAATACTATATAATTAATATATGTGAAAGGACAAGTTTGCTACATATATTACAATTGTTAATGTTCCTGTATTAAAGGAGTTTATTGTGATGTTATAACACAAGAAAAAAAAAACGGATTTTACATATATAATCTTAATATAGATTTTATGTATATATAATATAATAGACCTGTCTGTGCGTGTAACACTTAACAACGAATATATAAATTATTTTATAGATTTTGAAGGTATTCAATTTTCAAGTCTATATCATAGACAATTGTCAAATCATGAGAATGATAGTGTTATAAAATATAACTTAAAGTTATATCCTTCTATTTCAGTATTCCATTAATATCATTAAGATCTTTAGAAAATGTACACTTATAGCATATAGCATATATAGCAATATATATATATAAAATATATATATATATATATATATATATATATATATATTATATGTGTATATATGTATGTATGTATTACTTATCGTCCATCGACGATAGTTATCAGAAAATAAATAACGAATAGATTACGATAACGATAAAGATATCAGTAAGTAAAATTTTTTATTTTTAAACGTCTATCGTGATTTTAAATTATGTTTTCACTCTGACATTACTTCGTGCCGATAATGGACTCGACGCTAAAAGATATCGCTGCCTTTTTATCCACAGAACTTTTACTTTGAAAGTCTTTTACCGTTGAAATGAAGCCATCAAAATTGTCCTGTAATCTTTGTGGTTCCGTAAGACGGCCGAACCATGGAATTGTGGGGTATACCGTTCGAAATGATTGGAATCTTACGGTGGATTCGAGATCCTGCTTATGGCTTTGAGTAACGGCCGGCAAAGAAGGAAGTAAACGATTATCCGAAGAAACTAAAATATGCATATTAATCTATAATTATTAAGCTTTTCGATTAAGTTTAGTATTAAATATAAAATTGTTCATATTTTATTATTATTATTATATATATATATATATATATATATATATATATATATAAACATATATAGGTTGAGTAACGAGAGTAAAATATTTAAAATAACTTACAAACTTCTGGTATGGCGTTATGATTACCACCGAGACCGCAAAATCCTTGCATCACGCTTATGCTTGTACGAGTGAAATGCATTTGATGCTGTTGATAATTTCTCGATGTCCTTTTATTGTTCAACCTCGCAACGTCATTGGAAACGTTAAATCTAGAAATACCAGATACATCCGCGGTAACTTGACCGTTTTGAGCAACGAAATTATTATCGACGAAACAATTATCACGAGCTTGTTGTTGCCTACGTAGAGCTACTTGCGCTGCCATTACCCTTTGCCTTTCAACGACTAATAGGCAACAAGGACAACGGCAGTCCTTCCAAGCGCATGATCTCTTATGACCCTTCAATCCAGAAATCACACCATGATTTCGACACCTAGCACATTTTGGACTTCTCAAACGTTGCTCCAATCCGGAATTTAATTGATTCGGAGCACTGTTCTCTATCTTCATTGTGACGAACTCTCTTCCTTTTCTTTCCCTTTGTTCTTTTCTTTTTTTTTTTTCTTTTTTTTTTTTTCTCTCCTTTTCCTCCTTTCCGGTAAATCGATAATTCTCAATAATACGTTTGCGTAAGATCTCCGATACGGATGATTAGATTCAAAGATTATCGTGTGTAACAGGAAACACTATCTTCATACATATTTCAATACTAAAGATTATCGTTGTATAGATTCAACGGATGGTCTTCGAACGATCTTATTTATACCTTTACTCAGATAAAATTCACTTTTACCCCATTTATAAATATATATATATATATACATATATATTCACGTTCTTTTTTGATATATCATCCTCGACGTTCGTTAATATTTAACGTAACATATTTATGATTAGGATCCGTTAAACTTGCTACGCACTTGCGATATGCGATAAGTTGTATACTTCGAAGGATCTTTCTGATCGTTTAGAGAAGGAGGTGCTCCTTCATCTCCTCCTACTAATTCAAAATGTATTTTTAGAGATTTGAGAGTAGTTCGGGATTGGTCCGAAACCCGATGAAACTCCGCCAGTTTCTTAGCTTGCAGACCAATGAGCCAAAGAAGAAGAAGATCACCCTTGTTCTCTTCCTCTTATTATTTTCTACTACTTCTCTTCCTCTTGTTACCGATATGTTGTACCAGCAACACCAACAGAAACAGAAGCAGCAACAGCAACAGCATCAACACTCTCTCTCTCTCTCTCTCTCTCTCTCTCTCTAACTTAAAGAGAGGAAGAAGAGAGAACTTGATAGCTTTCCCGATAGTATAAACATATCTATATCTCTCTGTCGAAGAGAGAAACGAAAAACATACATACGTACATACATACACGTATAAATACATAAATACATCTATCTATTTAAGCTCGGTCACGATTCTGTAACACAAATTTCGCTTATAACTTTTTGGTATGTGTATGTATGTATATATTTATATATATATATATATATATTTGATCTTAATTTATACGACAAAAATTGAGGACGCGTATATAATCTACGTCCATACGATAATCTCGGCATTTTATGTATAACATAAAACGTCCAATTATGATCAATAATTATCCTAAATCTTTCGAGTTGTATTGATATGTATTATATTAATTTTTAAAGTTATCGTTAAGGATGGAAACCGTCGAAGAGCGATGGTAATGTTACGTGAATGATACCCTAAGTGAGAAAGGAAGAAAAAGACGACAAAAGAAAAAAAAGAAAAGAAAAGAAAAGAAAAGAAAAAGGGAGGAAAAAGAGTATAAGGAGTTAGTAAGATGATGAGTAGAGAAAATCTTAGAGGAAGTTCACGGTGTGCCACTCATGCGTTATGAAAACATACTCGAAACTAATATTAACTGTGTGTTGGCAACATACGAGAGAGAGGATCGTATTAACGAGCTCTTAGAACGAGATCACAGAACGAATGCCATGTGTTTGCAGCTGGTGGGATATACCGTAGTTATAGTAAAGCGAGATAGTCCCTCCTTTTCTATTTTCGCGGTATACGATAGCCGTTTAATGTGTATACACGAAAATAAGAAAAATGTTGCATTATATACTCAGTTTTAAAGACGTAAACAATTACACACACACACACACACGCACACGCATTTTTCTTTTCTCTTTTATCTTTTATCTTCTTTTCTCTTATTACTCTTTTCTTTCCTCTCGGACATTCACGACACGATTCCGCGTTCGTTATTTTACTCGCGACGACGATGAAAAATCTTTTTTAAAACAAAGATTGATATTTTTGTATTCAACTTTTTTCTTTTTTTTTCTCTCTCTCTCTCTTTTTTTTCTTTTTTGTCAGTAAAGTAAAAACGATGTTTCTCCTAAGCGAATGAGAGAATATTATTTAAGCGAGGGTTTAAATTTATATATATATATATATATATATATATATATATATATATATATATATATCCGAAAGAGTACGCGTGAAATGCGTCGAGGAATTTCGTCTAATGAGCGTGAAACGAAGGGGTGTCGTTCAAACGCTTTTTCCTGCTTCTCTCCCTCCTCGGAACCAGAGAAGTCTTTGGCCGAGAGTGCTGTCAGTACGGCAAATATGTTGACAGGTCATTTAACATCTTTTCTACATATCACCGCAACGAGACAAAACGAGAATGCATGACTAAAACACAATATCATCGACTAACCACGTTTATATATTCGAACATTTATTTTAATTCTCTGTCCATCTGTCCGCCTTATATGCGTGTACGTACGTACGTATGTACGAAGAAAAACGTTCGAAGAGGAAAAAGAAAAATAGTTTAGGGTTTTTTTCTCTTCTCTCTCTCTCTCTCTTTTTTTTTCGGTCTCGATATCGATGCTATAGTAAAAATATTAAAAAAAAAATAATAATTATTATTATCTACGTATTATCCTACAAATATATACAATAGGAAGATAACAATATATATAAATTTTATACGTTTCATTGGTCGGCCATAATGACATTAACGCAAGAAATACTCTGAGTTCGACTAGAAACGTTATTATAATTTTGACATTTGCAAGACGGCAGACCAGACACGTGTCGCATTTGTTCGTGAATAAATGGATCCGTCGTTACCGTACAAAGAGTACGTTTAATTATTGATAGGAAAAATTCTCGTTACACATTGGCAGCCCCTTTCGAACGAAAGAAGTTTTAAACGATGCAAGTTATTATACTTATCGCTATTATGTCGAAAGATCGAGATCTTTAGTGAGAAATAACCAAGCCTGTCGATGTGGGTTAGAATATATCGTTAAGAGAAAAGTTTCATACACAAAGCCGTTTCATATGTTACGTATCAAATGGATTTTATTCGTTTCCTTATTTTATTCTTCTTTTTTATTTTTATTTATTTATTTATTTATTTTTTCTTTTTTTTTTTTAATGTAATAAATCCGACCGATCCGATCAATCCATTATTATTATTATTATTATTATTATTATTATTATTATTTCCAGGAGAATGATTTTTCATGACTCACTCGAAGAAAATATCAATCAAAATCTTTAAGAACTCGATAATCCTGAAATCTTAAAGAGAAAAAAAAACAAAAAAAAAAAGAAAAGAAAATTGAAGAATAAACTTGCGATGCCACATTGCACAACGAATTTTGCCTGGTATCTTGGAAAATTTCTCATTGGGTTTACGGGAATGGTGATATTATATATGAGCTTATTGAAAGACAAGTAAAATGCATAGATAATGATATTAACGTGTTAGCGGTTAGATTATGTTAAACGCGATATATTAAGAAATCCGTATAATTGTTTGTCAGAGAATCCACTTCTTATCCGTACAAAACAGGAATGAGAGAGCCATTAGGAGGGAAAAGAAGTCAAAAGTGAGTCACGCTAGTCATACGCGCGAGCATATACGATATTTTTTTTTTTTTTTTTATCTAAATTCACGATTCATTCGGGATATATTTAAGATCTCTGCGAAATATTTAATTGTCAAAGAGAAATCCGTGTCGTATGACTAGCTATAGTAGTGCGTGTCCTTGTAAAATGATTGCAATATAAACGAAATTAATAATACTCAGTAATAACACGTGCTCCACAGGCGATCAGATAGATGCGAATGCAACGAAGCGTAAGTCTATTTTACAATATCTTTTACGTGTATAAATCTAATATATAGATATATACACATACATTATATAGATATATATGTATGCATGTATGTATGTATAAAGTGTGTCCAAAAAGTATGGGACCGAAACATATACCACGTATTAACTGTGAGTTATCAAACGAATGGAAAAAATGTTGATATAAATTTATGTACAAAATTTTGCTTTCTTGAAAAGACATGTATATTTTTTTTTTTTTTTTTTTTTTTTTTAAATATACGTACGATTTATTTCCGTTCGTCGAATTAACGATTGCCAAAATTCATTCTTTCGTTTTCATTTTCTTATGCGCAATTATAATTCGAGATAACATTTATCGTTTAAACGAGTTTACGGTTCGTAAAAATACGATAGAAACAGAAGGACGAACTTCGGGAATGCATGGCAAAACGCATTTATTATTATTTCTAAATACAGTCGGAATATTTTGATGGAGTTAGACGAACATCTCTTACAGCTGTCAGAATAAATCGTAAATGTCTTTAAAAGCATATATCTTTTCTATAAAGCACTCTCGGTCGTACGAGTTTATACGAACACTTTCGTTTGCTTTTTGGAACATCCTGTATATATATATATATGTACATACATGCATACATATACATATATACACGTATATATATGTATATCACAAATACTTATTCATTAATTGTTATTTATTTAATTTAGAATGCAAGCAGAAAAGTATGCCTGCGCATGTCAGAAATCTATGTTAGTAACTCACGTGTTTTTTTTTAATCATGCGTTTACGTTAAAACAGTATAATCGTTAATAACTTCTCTTTTCTTTCTTTCTTTTTTTTTTTTGCCTTTTCTTCCTTCCCTCCATTAGGGTACGAAAATAGGGGGAAATGTTGTTGGAAAGAAAGATGTTATCCGAGGACGATCGCATCGAGATGTCCCTTTAAGAACGACAATGGTATTTTCGTGCGTAAAATGTTCTAACGTATAAGAAATAAAAAATAAATGTATCCCAGACCCGTCGTAATTTACGTTTTTAATAATTAAACGAATGTTCCAGCCGTTAATATGAGGACACGTCGATCATTCTATTGTAAAAAACAATCGAAGGTAACAATCGAAGTACATTGTTATTCGATGATGCACTAGAACGAGACAACTCGATAAAATTGATGTCGTAATATTATCATTTATAAGTACGTAAAATATTTTTGTGATATTTAAATAATCAGTTTCTAGATTGGACGTTACGTAACGAAAAGTCATACTCCTGTAAGTGTCGTTGGTACAAGTCGGTTAACGGTACGTGTATTAGACAAAAATCGAATCAAATCAAAAGGCAAAGGTGTATAAGAGTATCGGAGGATGTCGTGGCCGATATATGGAAAATAAAAAGGGTATGCGACATGATAAGGTCGCAGGATAACGTCGTAATCGCTGGACGTGACGAAAGACGATGTCAGGATGTGTCCGTGAATATCGAAAAATCGATACAGGAGGAAACCACATCGAGTTCATACGTAGATGCTAAGAATTGTTTCGTTCAGGACGCTTGCACTCAATCGGCTTGTAAAAACGTAATAAAAGAAATCGATGATTTTGGAGCGAACGACGAAGGGAACGAGTCGTCCAGTCGTATCGATAAAATCGATTATATCGAGGAAATAATTTCCGACGATCGTTTGTCGTTCGACTCGTACGACGACGCCGAAGAAATCGACGACAAATACGACGGGATTATTTCGAATCGCGATCACGAATCTAAGGAAAACGTTAACGCCGTGTCATCGACTTGTCGTTGTTGTTCGATGGAAGAAAATAAATCGAGTGACACAGTAGAGACACGTACCATTTCGAAAAATTATACCGATCTACCGTACGTGCCCGAGCTCTTCTCGAAAGAGAAATGCGACTGTACAGCAGCTTCGTTTGATTGCAAGTATCGATTTTCGAATGTACCCATCGAGGGAACGAATGAATTTGACATTTCGAGGAAGTGCGATCGCGAGACCGTTGGGAAAATATTTAAACAAAATCGAACGTTGGACGTTAGGTAATAGAAAATAACTATAGTTACGAACAAATCGGTCGTGTCTATGATCCTATTGAATATTTTGAAGGAAATGAAAAAAAAAAAAAAGAAAAAAAATGGTAACGATGTTAATTAATTCTTTTTTTTTTTTTTTTTTTTTTTGTTCTTTTAGTAATCAAAGTCAACGGAATTCGATAATCGGCAATTCGCCTTCGTCCTGTTGCGTAAACAATCGAAACGTTTACGACGATTTGAGATCGAGTACGAGTACGGAATCATTGATATATCCGAGAGAAAAAACGAGGGTGACGCGTGTTAGTGGCCAGGATCGCGGCCACGTTTGGTTCTCGAAACGTTTGGAAAGGATCAGGAAGGTACCGCGACGAGGGAAGGACGATTCCGTTTATCCGATAATCCGTAAAATCAACGTCGAGGTAGATCGTAGCGATCGAGATTACGGCGATCGATCGTTATACCGGTGTCGTTGTCAACGTTTCGATCGCGATGTAAAACGAAAGATTATTGTCGACGATAAATTATTCGTCGACGTGGAAACGAATCGATCTATACAGCCGTCGTCCTCGTCAACGAGTCTTTCGTCCAACGATTATGACGGATCATCGTCTCGATCGTTTAACGTTCGTTCTAACGATTATTATTGTCGATATTTATCGAACGTTACATCAACTACGAATGATAGCACCTGTACGTCGAACGATACACGATCGGAAATAGAATACAAAGACGTTCGAGGGGTTCCATCGAAAATCCATTGTCCATTAAATTCATTATCGTCGACCATTGCGTACAACGTCGACGACGACGACGACGACGACGACGATAATAATAACAATAACAATAATTATTGTTATTATTATAATAATAATAATAATAATAATAATAAAAATTCAATTCGTCATTTCAATGTAATGGGATTATATTGTCAAAAGACGTTGTCTCTGATGCAAAGAAGATTGCAAAATCGTTATAAATGGATTAACGATCGTACGTCGTACGAATGATCCTCGTACATTGTGATTAATAAATAATTCGTGGCGTTTGTTCTTTTTGTTTTTTTTTTTCCTATTTTTTTTTTTTTTTCTTGTTTTTCGTTTTTCGTTCGCACGGCAACAGAAGGGGGGCGGGGAAGAAAAAAGAAGAACCGAGCGAAACGAAAATAAGCGAAGAGAAAGGAAACGAGACGAATGGAAAATGCTTTTTGTTTTCTTTTCTCTCTCTCTTTTCTTTTTCTTTTTTTTCTCTCTCGAGTACGTACTTGACGTACGTAACTACGTATTATTACTTTCAGATAATAAAGATAAATCGAAGTCACATACGTAGATCGTTCTTTTTTTCTATCCTCCAACGCGAGCGACCTTAATAAAAATGTAATTTAATTTCGTTTAAAAAAAAAAAAAAAAAGAAGAAAAGAAGAAAAGAAAAAAAAAAACGAAAGAAAGAAAAACAGACACAAACGCGAATCCCCGTCGATCGAGAATGCATCGATCATCCGAAAGTTAATAATACTTGGTAGGAATGAATCGAACTGGTGTGCAACACTACTGCGTGTGTTAGTTCGCTAGATCCTATGAATAAATTGGACATGCTTTAAAGAGATACGAGTGGTCTGGTGTGTGCCCGGAAAATGTGAAACTCAATTAATATGCGTCCCGTGTCTCTAGGTGAAGTGTCTATAAGTAGATCAGTTGCGGACACAACGTCAGTCATAACCATACATTATTTTCTGCTGTGTAGTGCGGAGATAGCCTTCTTTCTGCTAACGAGATGCTCTGACAATTTCGTTAGCAATATATTTAATACACACGCGCGCGCACACACGCACACACACACATTTATTAACACGTTCTTCAATCATCGTATATAAATTTCAGATCGATTTTTTCAAGTAATCCTTTTATTATAAAACAACATATATATATATATATATATATATATATATATATATATATATAATTTAAATAACATTCATTTATTTAATAATCATTCCAATTCTAATTCTAATATTATAGAATCTTCTGTGTTTTTTTTTGTCTTCTTCTTCTTCTTCTTCTTCTTCTGATCTTTTCTTACGTATAAATAATAAATACATTTAAAATAATATAATACAATATGATACAAATCTTAGGCGTATGAAATAAATATAATAGAACGATAAAGTTTACATTCGATAAAATAATACGATGACGACAACAACGAAGCTTGGTAATACGTAAAATTGTGATATTGTAGAATTCGTTAAGAAGTTTTTCCTTCTCCCCCCCCCCCATTGAAATTTCTTTCGTTTTGATCCATTTAAGAATCTTTCTGAAAGGCATCCTTTGTAAGAGAAACGTTGCAGCTGCGGCCCTTTCGCCTCATATTTTGCACGCATTCTAATAAAATAAAAGGATAGAGAGAGAGAGATAGAGAGAGGGAGAGAGAGAACGAAACCCAACTCAAGAAGCATTTCGAAATGGGAAGATGTTAAATGAGCAAACTGTCTAACTGTCAGTCCACCTAGTATTCGGTTTCTCGGCGCTTAGTGAAAATACGAGCTAAAATGATTCCGTAGTCTCCTCTAACTTTGGTGTTTCAAATACACACGCGTGCTATTTCCGTTTTTGAGATACATATTTGATAAAAATTCCTCCTTTTTTGTTTTTTGTTTTTTTTTCTTTTTTTTTTTTTTTTACTAGCTCGTTATCGCTATTCGTCCGTTCGTGAAACTCTTCATTCGACAATATATTCATCGATCGAATAAAACCTTTGATCCCGAAAACAATGATTTATCCAACTACTGTCGATTAATTTTATAGACTTGTTTAAAATATCGTCATGGACTTCCGAATATTTCGTATTTATCGATGTATTATCATCGACGAAAATATAATTAACATTTTCATCCATATCATCTTTTATTATACCTCCCATAAAGCGAAATTTAAATTTCGTCGAGTCCGAACATTCCTTAAAGTATCCGATTATTTGTTTGAAGATAGAAAACGGTGATATTCCATTGTCAAACAATCTTTCATTAATTATTTCATACCCTTTGGTTGATTCGACCTTTTCGTGTTTCATCTAAAATTAATTGTTTTATAATGGAATATATACGACGAGTAAAAATTCATTGTCATTTCAAAGGAAAAAGAAAATAAATAAAATAAAATAAAACAAAATAAAATAAAATCAATCGTACCACATCTCCTATTCGTTTAAAAGATCGTTTTAAACTTTCTTCGTTGGCGTCTATCGTATAACTGTCATAGTAATCATCGTATTCTTTAAAAAGCGATCGTTTGGTCGAATCACTGATAGACAAAAGTTCCCACGGTAAAAAATTTTCTAACGCACCCCAGTTCTCTTCTTTGGTAATACGTTCGTACCAATCTATCGTGACTACGTCATATCTCTCGCTTTTTATTATGTTTTGAGCTCTCGCCTAAAATTAAATTTAAAATTAAAATTAAAATGAAACCTTATGGAAGTAAAGTAAATTTGTTTCGGAAAAACGTCTTTAGATTTTATTTTAATATAATTAATACCTTTCTTGGATTTCCGACAATCACGCAATAAGTATTCTCACTCTGATTCTGTACGACTTTCGCATCATGCAATAAGAGCCCATCTTCTATATTTTCTTTGGATATCTTATCGTTACCGTTAATAACACAAATCTCTTTTCCATGTAATAGACGTGTGATCGGTACGATATTTTTATTCGATTGTATTACATTATAAAACTCCTCTTCGAACTTCGAAGAAATTAACTTTTTCATTTTCTTGTGCATTTTAACCAATGGCGTTTCCATATCGCCCAATGTCACCCGTCTTTTCGTCATTTTATTAATTTCTTTTTCGTTCTAAAAGCAATACCAAAAATAAAAAAAAAAAAAAATAAAATAAAATGGAAAAATAAGTCGAAGTAATAATTGCAAACCAAAACGTTTCCTCGTATATATTTTCCGTACCTTAATCAATGATTTAAGTTCTGCGACGGTACAAACACTATCCCAAGGCTTATCCTCTCTAATCTGTACGATACGAGGGAAACGTAAAGTATAACCGGTCGGATAATTATTAGTGTTTACTATTTCAGTAGCTCGAAGCGTTAAAATCAATGAGTGCTCAGGTCGTATCCACAAATCCGGAGGGTCTTTCTGAAAATATATATTCGTCAATTCGAGAAACGAATATAAAATTATTATTAATTATATATACACCTGTAATTACCTTAGGTCCGATCACATAATTTGGACAGTCTTTAATCCAATACTTCTCCAATTTAAAATTAAGTTCTTTCAGTTTATCCGTCGCAATACCGTTTCTAACTGACACAACCGAGAAAAATTTTGTAGGTTCTATCCCTTCGATTTCAGGCACCTTGGCAACACCCATCATAAAGCTATTTATCAAACCGCTGAACTTTCCTTCGCCATAATAGCCTCCAAGAATAATTAAGTCTACGTCTTGTACTAGATCTTTCGAATACTAATTAAAAAAATAACATTATATTGAGACCTGTCGAAGAATCGTTCAAAGTATCGTTGCTGTATATTGAAAGAAATTGAACGTAATAATTTTAAATTAAATATTACGGATATAATCTTTGATTTGAGTATATATATATATACCTCAGCTTTTACTTTGTAGCAACCAGTTCCTTCGCGAGCATTTGGCTTATAAATGAAATCAGATTTTTTTAAAACTATCCCCTCCTCGTTATTATCAAGACTTTTATTAAAAATATCCAATAAGTCTTTACTATATGAAACAATAAATAATAATTAACAGAGAATGCTCAATTATTCATTGCGATAATATTGTACGTATTCTTTCATGATTACCTGTTAGAAATGATTTTACTTTGGCATTTAATTAACGAACCCTCTTCATCTTGAAATGCATCATTTAATATATTTAATCTCTCCTTATAGGGTAAATTAACGAGCAATTTGTCATTATATAGAATAATATCATATGCCACAAAACAGGGTTGATAGGAACTATTAGCTGTAAGCTTTTTAACATCATAGTTCATACCTTTTGAACCAAACACTTTTTTTTTCTTATGCCAACCCATTAATTCGCCATCCAAAATAATAGACTTACATTGTTGATTTAAACGACGCGAAAATATACTAGTGAGAAAACCATCTAAAAGAAATTGTTTTTATGAGAATGTTATATATATATATATATATATATATATATATATATATATATATATATATATATATATGCGATTATAATATGTTTACTATAATGAAAATCTTATTCTCTGTATCTACCTGAATTACTTTTCCCAAATCCCCAATTATTTGTGATATTAAATCTCTGTCTTGTGCAGTATTGGAATATACCATCTTTCATATGTATTTGAGAACGTTCGCCATCAAATTTAGTTTGTACAAAATACTCGTCATTATTATGAAAAAGTTTTGAAGCATCCTCAATTGCACATCTTTCCAAATTCATAGATCGGAAAAAAGAGAAAACTTCAATGTTATGATTAACTTTCTTTTTACCTTGATCAAAATTAGCACAAATGGTCGATAAATCTGAAGTTTTAAAAAGTTCATACGCATCCGGATGATAGGCTATAAAAACATAAAAAAAAATTTTAATACTACGAATTTTGGATATTTAGCAAAAGATATGATATATTAAATATATCTTTTATACTGTCACAAACCTCGAAACAAACGTTCTGTTCCAATACCTAACCTTAGATCCTTCAAAATAATACGAGTCAACCATTTTAATTCTAACGGGCTTATTTGTCTAAATAACTCTTTAAATAATTCGTCTTTACTGTTATTCGTTTTACTTGCTTCTGATATATCGTCTAAAAATATATTTATTCTCTCTATTGTAAATGATTCCTTTCGATCTGACAATTGTTTTTTAACAATAGAATAAATTATATCAGAAATGTCACCTCCTTCTGATTTGCTCGAATTAGGTACTCTGAAAAATAAATA
Organism: Dolichovespula saxonica; assembly: GCA_911387935.1. Taxonomy (NCBI): domain Eukaryota; kingdom Metazoa; phylum Arthropoda; class Insecta; order Hymenoptera; family Vespidae; genus Dolichovespula; species Dolichovespula saxonica. Next base: position 2,093,152 of record OU427018.1, on the reverse strand, counting down.
CATTAATATTTGTCTAGAATAGCGATGTACATATAAGAGAGAACAAAAAAAAAAAAAAAAACAGAATATTATAATACCTATAATTGATCAGTTTCTGGGCATCTTTACTTGATTTTCCAAGGCATAGTACGCGAACGTAAATATTTGCTAGTAATTTCTGCTTCAAATTATATGACGAACGTTTACGATCCCATTGCGGTAAGAGCAGTCTCAATATAGGAAACATTGAAATGTCCTAATACAAAAAGAAAAATTTTATTAACGATTTATTGACGATACATTCGATTTAATTTATTACCTTACCGCATTTGAATCGTTTTCTTTCAATTTGGCACCTTCTTTCTGACATCGCACAATGAATTCTCGTAGAATTTTGCTCTTTTCGGATGATCGTGCTTTAATAACTTTTTCGAAGACATCGCACAACCTTTTAAACGTAATACTTGAAGATAACGATGCACTCATCTTCGGAGTATAGTAAACCTTTAAAATAAAATCCAATGAAACTAAAAACTAAATAAAGACACTTCGTGGAAGGGAGATGCTTAAAGATTAGATAGAAAAAAAAAGTAAAATAAATAAACAAGAAGCTAGTAAGGCCGTTCGCTACCTTTTGTTCGAAAACGCGTGTGTGACAGGTATGAACAAAATATGAATGAACTATGAATACAAGCGGGAACGCTGTCCTTCCCCTTCCCCCCACCACCGTGCATTTATTGGTATCACGGTGTATAAGCTCGTGTGTTTGGTTATTTCCCCTCTCACGCGTACGTAACAATCGGATTTTCGTGTGGGTAGAGTAAATAGCGTTAAGTAAACCGTGAATTCTTAACTTTTCAATCTCTCTGTATATATTTATTTCTTTGACGGTAGGAGTGAGTCTCGCGAAGTGATATCCGTGCCAAATACGACATCGATACGACGCATTCGTTTCGTACGATAAATCCATTGAAAATAATAAATATAAATATGAATTCGTCGAATATTTTCTTAAAAATAATTACCTAATAACTTGTATGTATGTTACGTTATTTTAATACAAATCAAAACACTCGGTTCATATTCGACACTTTCTATCCCAAGCGTTTTTATTTTTTAATGTGGTTTCTTCTCAGTAGGACCGTGTCCATTCTATAGTATAATACTACGATCATTATTACTATTATTATTACTACTGATAATAGTAATAGTAATAGTGATTAATAATAATAATAATAATGTTCTTTGGAATTATTTATGTATTTTTTTTTATTTACAAGTTATTAATACTTTTTGTGCGAAATTAAATATGTACATTTATAATATAACATATCTATTAATTTCTTATACTATTTATATACAGAACTTATTTATAACGCTTTTAAATAGTAATAAATTCTTCGATATACATTCTGGCAAGATTGAGATTCTCGGATTGCAAGTATATAAGATGAAGATTAAAAGCTGCTTCTTTCTTCAAGTCTAAAAGCTCTTCGTTTTGTTTAACTAGTTCTCCTGGATCTGAATGAAGAACTAGTTTATAATAGTGTATCGCCGTTGGCAACATTCCAATTTGATGAAATGCACGTGCTATGTTATAATATGTTTCGTGTTGACCTTCCACTCCTCGTAATTGTGCATATTTCTTAAAGAATGCAATTGCTACAATTAAAAAATAAGTGACATATTTGATCATTCATAACAATTATTATTCATATCTAAATGCTAAAAAATGTACACGCGCATTAATTACCTTGAATTACTAGTTGATTCTTTTTTGATGAATGCTTTTGACATGACATTTGTAATAAAGTAACAGATATTAATAAGGCCAATAACGCATTTGGCGTAACTCTGAAGAGGGATATATAATCATTGAGAGCATAAGTATATGTTCCGCAGACAAGGCAATTATTTGCATGCATTATATGCAAATGAGAAAATGCATCTTCTCGTCCAAGTAAACGCATTATGAATCTGTTATGTCTAGAATCTTCAGCTTTTTGAATAACTATATTAAGTAAATTCCATGAATTCGAAGATTGACAAACTTTTACTATTTCCCGCACGATATTGTAACCATAATAAGAATCATTATTGTGAATACATGACACTAAACATAAGAATAGTATATGAGAGTTCCTCTTCTCAAATCTTTTAGATGTCAATGCGCTAAAGGATATTCTTTGTAGTAATCCGTATCTTTTCAATTCACAAGCCAACTTGCACATTTGAAGATATAAGAGGAATTCATTCTTTTCACTTGGTTCATCGCTGTTAACGAATGTTGGCACATTTTCTTCTTCAAGTTTTTCACCGCAAGATAATCGATGCAATTGTAAACTTTCAAGACGTTGACGTACTCCAGCCGCTCTTGTCAATGCACCGAGCTCAGCCTTTGATCTAATATTAATACAATGTCTTGAAAGTAATAACATTCCAGACTGAAAATACTCGTCATATTTTTGAGTTTTGAAGAGGAGAAGTGTCCTCATATAAATTACATTAGGATCTAACGCATCTGATTCTGGATCTTGTTTAAGAACTTCCGCTGCTTTAATGTATTGGCCTTTAAACTTATAAAGTTTTGCTAATGCTAGTCTAGCGCCTAAATGCTGAGGAGATAATTGTTTAACAATTTCATAAGATTTAATAGCTTTTTTTAGATCTTTACAGCCAACCCAACATTCTGCGTGTCTTAACCAAACAGCCGCCAAACTAAAGTTGTTGCTATTAACCAGTGGATCTAATAAGATCAGAGCCCGCTGGAATTCCTTTTTTCCCATAAAAGCCTCGGCTACATCTAAAAATAAATCTCCAGATATCTCTGGATCCTCTTTCAACAATTTAGGCAAAAGTTTATCCGCCATAGTAATTTCATTCAGTTCAATAAGAGTTATAAGAAATTTTGCTTTTAAATCTACAACTACATCGTCTGGTATATCACAGGTTTCTATTATAGGTACATCAGGAGGTTCTGAAACTTTTTTATCAGAAATATCCATCTCCTTAAATTGAACCCAGATACTAGTGTACTTAGTTAGAGTATCTAAACATCTGTTAAAATGTTTTAAAGTAATTAACAATTCTGTCATAATATTGACTTCTTCTAATGTTATCAATTCTGGACACTTAACAAAAATATATTCCATAGCATCTAATGCTTGTTCATTATTATTTTCTTGCATGTGTCGTTTTGCTAGTATCTTCGCGTACTTTAATATTTCCTCGCCATTCTCTGAATCCAGATGATGTAACAATTTTGTATATGCTTTCAAATGAGCTCTTTTATCTCCGTTTTGCTCTTGAAGTTGTATCAATGATTCATACAAATGTACTTCCTTCGGACTAGCTTGAATAGCTTTCGAATAGCATGTTATTGCTTGCTTTATATTGCCACTCTCTAATGATAAATTAGCCAATCTAGCCCATTGATCGGCATCCTTTGGACTGAGATGTGCTGCTATCAATGCAAATTGTAATGATTTCTCGGGCTGATCGTTTTCATATATCATAGCTAAAGTTTGAAACGGTTCTGGGGCACTCGGTACCTGCCTGTAGAATTGTTAATCAATCGCGATTTGATTATTATTTCGAAGCATCTTAATTCGATTAGAAATTATTTAACTTGCCTAATTATCTCCATACATATTTGCGCCGCTAATGTTGTTTCTCCTCTTGCGAAGCGTAAATTTGCTTCGCCCATAAGACCTTGCAAAACGGGGGGAAGGGTTCTCCGTTTCCTCTTTGGTCCTGTTTGCGATAATGTTGATAACTTTTGTTCTTTTTTATTTGTAACTTGTTGAGAAACTGCTTGTTCACTTTCTGAATCTTTTCTAAAAATGATATTATCTATCAGTTCTATTCGCTAAATAAAAGTTTCATATTCTTCTTAATACATACTTAGAAACATCCGTATCCGAGATTTCTAGTTCTGGATTTTCATCCATTTTAGAGGAATACTCGCTAAATGTTAATTCACCATTTAAAAATTGTTTAGTTAATCTATCTTCTTCTTCGACTGTCAGTAATACACTTTGATCATCTATTTCCATTATAATGTCTTTGACAGGACTACCTCGCTCGGAATATGTATAGGATGGAATTATTGTTTCTGATACATCTTGTACTTCTAAAGCTTTAGCTTCTACAAACTCAGTCATATCCACGTCCATGGAATTAATAGCACTTTCATCTAATTCTTCTATGATTATTGGCATAACATTGGTATCATGATCGAGAATCATTATATCCTCTTTTTGTTCTTGCGATTTAACCTCAGAATTTATTTCAACATCCATATTTTTTTTATTACTATCCACTGTAAGTTTCTCCATTTTGCACTGTTAATATAATACAGTAACAAAATTACTCTTCATATAATACTTGAAGTAACAAATATTCACTTATGTTTTACGCTTTCATTTCATTTAAAACAAGATACCTTGTCAACAGTTGCAAACTATAATTTTACACTCTTTAGACTTATATGTATTGTTTAACAACCACGATTATTGTAACCGTAAAATAAAGCTTAAAATTTACGATTAAGTAAATTTGTAAATAAACATTATCATTATACCCTTACACACATATATATGCGTGTATATAAATGTTAAAAAAAAAAAAAGATAATTTATATTCGCATAAAATACAAATTAATTTTATACCCGGCCTTCTTATTATTACACCATTTATTTTTTATTTACAAAATTGTAAAATTAAATGATTATCAAAAGGGCCAATTGATAATTGAAATTTTAACATAAATGAACTTACAGGAATTAAAAACTACCTTATAAATTCGTAGTAAATAATATTTACGTAGTACTTTTGTGCGAATTGTTATCGTGTAGTGTCAGCACTTAAATTTTATTTAACCTCATTGCAATTGCACCTCTGTCTTTAAATGCAATGAGATTTGTAAACATCGAAGCATGGATAACGTGATATACATGATTTCGTTGTATGTATACTTTACAATGTATTCACAATTTAAAAAATCAATGACTTACCTTTAAAAGAAATAATTAAAAATGTACGGCTGCAAGTTTTCAATGTGAATGTCTATGATAAATAAAACTTAAGGTTATGACGTGAAAGATAAATATATCGTTACCGTAAGTAAACAATTATTCTTCATCATTATCTTTGCGATAAAATTAAACATGTTAAGCGTTCAAGCTTTATTAATATACAGTTGATTTTATTCGTAGAAAGAATATACTAAATAATACATGAATGACTCATTGTCAATACCTATACAATAACGTTAGATCAAAAAAATAAATAAAAAAAAAAAAGAATGAACTATCGTCCATGTTATATAAAATATTCCATAATATTTTTATCAAATAATAGATAATTTAAATGATTTATAATTTTCAGTTCGTGCTAATAGTATGAAGTCGCATATATCTTGGCTTTGCATTACTTTGGTATTACTACTTACCTTTACGAACAAATCAAGTAATCACCAATTAAACTGTTCATTAGGAGAAGAACAGACTAGTCATAACCCAGCACATAATAAGTCACAATCATATGATACCTACTCGATAACATCATGTGATTTACAACATAATATGCAAGAAGTTAAGGTTCAATTTTCATCTAGAATCGTTAAAAATGAATATATTGTAGCATTCAAAGGCTATTACAAACCTGAAACTCGTAGAAATTATATATGTGCTGCATTAAATTCATCCGGAGTTAATAATTGGAAACTACTAGCTAGAAATAATTTGGCAAGTCATTTTCCTAGCGATTTTGATGTAGTCCTATTAGAAGAAACGGATAATTATCATGGACTCAATGCTTTAATGGATCATCCACTGATAAAAAGAGTAACACCTCAGCGACTAGTACATAGAAGTTTAAAATATATTAATATCACAGAAGAAGGAGAACTTCCTGAATATAAAGGATTCAAAAGGAAAATTAATACTTACGTATGTTTTCACATATAGAAATAGGTAAGATTAATTTGTAAATACATATATTACAGAAACTTTTTTAATTTTAGGGTAATCATATCTGGCAACCAATAAATCGACATGCATCTCGTAGGTTGCTACGTGCTATTCCAAGACAAATCACAAGTATACTTCAAGCGGATGCGTTATGGAGCATGGGTGTAACCGGTCATGGTATTAAGGTTAATAATATAAATGTTTAATAAGTATATATGAAATATAATTGATATAATTTAAAATAAAGCTTTTAATTGTATTGCACATATCAGGTAGCAATATTTGATACCGGATTAGCTGCTAGCCATCCACATTTCAAAAAAATTAAAGAACGTTCCAATTGGACAAACGAGAAAACATTAGAGGATGGTTTAGGTCACGGAACATTTGTCGCCGGCGTTATAGCTTCATCTTCCAGAGAATGTCTTGGATTTGCGCCAGATGCCGAATTGCATATTTTTCGTGTCTTCACCAATGCTCAAGTATATATTTATATAAAATTTAATGATAACCCATCGAAAAAAATATTCCTTTATCATCGTCTTATATATTTGTTTGATATAGGTATCTTATACATCATGGTTTCTCGATGCATTCAATTATGCCATACTAACTAAAGTTACAGTACTAAATCTAAGTATCGGTGGTCCGGACTTTATGGATCATCCATTCGTTGATAAAGTTTGGGAGCTAACAGCGAATGGTGTAATTATGGTGTCGGCAATTGGAAATGATGGTCCTCTTTATGGGTGAGTGCGAACTATTGTCGTTACTTATAAGCGCCAACTATTGTTATTCTTTACGTTTAGTTCATTAATAAAACAAATCTCTCCGTATCTTATACAGAACATTAAATAATCCAGCTGATCAAATGGATGTAATTGGCGTAGGAGGTATAAATTGGGAGGATCAAATAGCTAAATTTTCATCAAGAGGTATGACAACGTGGGAATTACCATCTGGTTACGGAAGAGTAAAACCTGATTTAGTTACATATGGGTCGGGAGTGAGAGGTTCGGCATTGCAGACCGGTTGCAGAACGCTCTCCGGTACTTCTGTCGCTAGCCCCGTTGTAGCTGGTGCTGTAGCACTTTTAGCTAGCGGTTTTGTCCAACCGGATGGTTCTCAAAATGTTAAGAGAAGGGTAATTATTCTTTTCGAAAAGTATGTCAATTTTTATTTACAGATCGTGGATATTTATCTTTTTCAAAACTTAAACATCTTTTGTTATAAGAAGGTAACGCCGGCCAGTATGAAACAAGCTTTACTCAGTTCCGCAAGACGTTTACCGGGTGTCGGTATGTTCGAGCAAGGAGCAGGAAAATTAGATTTGTTGAGGGCTTTTCACTTTTTAAGATTATACACGCCAATGTGCACTCTCAGCCCAAGGTAACCACTCATTTTGTCCGTAATAATTAAAACAATAAAAACACCGAGGTCATATATGTTTCATAGATAATATAAATTCAGTTACATAGATCTGACCGAGTGCCAGTATATGTGGCCGTACTGTACTCAGGCCGTTTATCACACCGGTATACCAACAATCGTAAATATAACAATAATAAATGGTTTGGGTGTTTCTGGTCATATCACCGATCTTACTTGGCACCCATATACCGGAAATGGTAACGGAGAACGAATTGATATATCATTAACGCACAGCGATGTTCTATGGCCATGGTCCGGTTGGTTAGCAGTTTCTATAACTGTTCCATCGAGTTCTCGTGATTGGCAGGGCATAGCACAAGGTGATATAACTCGTTAAATATGTGTCCTATTTCAAATATCATTTTAACTTTATATTCGTTCATAGGTCATATATCTATAACTATAAAATCACCGCCAAGCGATGGAGAAGAGGAATCTCGTCAATCGACGATTGAGCTACCATTAAAAGCAAAAGTTATACCGACTCCACCTCGACAGTAACTATTAATAAATGCATGCTTTGTTGCATGCGATTTCAACAGCTTATATACAATTGTCATTTCTATATCGTACCTTTAATTATTATGATTATATTTCAACAGCAAACGCATTCTTTGGGATCAGTACCATAACTTACGTTATCCCCCAGGATATTTTCCGAGGGATGATTTACACGCTAAAAGCGATCCCCTTGATTGGAACGGGGATCACATTCATACAAATTTTAAAGACATGTATCAGCATTTGCGCAACGCTGGATATTATCTCGAGGTACTTGGCCATCCGTTTACCTGTTTTGACGCCAAGAATTATGGGACGTTACTCGTCGTTGATACCGAAGAAGAATTCTTTCCCGAGGAAGTCCGTATTTCTTTTTGTTACTTCGTTCATATACGAAAGATTTTCTTATTATTATAATCGTATAATATCGACGACCTTTCTCCTTAGGTGGCAAAATTAAAACAAGACGTCGAGGAAGATGGGCTTTCTGTGATCATCTTCGCAGATTGGTATAACGTCACTGTCATGCGAAAGGTTAAGTTTTATGACGAAAATACTCGTCAATGGTGGGTCCCCGATACAGGAGGTGCAAATATACCGGCTTTAAACGACCTCCTATATCCAAACTGGGGAATAGCATTTAGCGATCAAGTACAAGATGGTCAATTCAGTCTTGGTCAACATTCACCCGTATCTTTTGCTTCCGGATCAACCATTGCTCGGTAAAATATATTTAATTTATCCCAATGATTTGTACCCCTCCCACAAAAAAAAAAAAAAAAAATTACATAGAAATATATTTAGACGATATGTTTTTCAATGAAACGCAAAAGATTTCCACGAGATGGTGTTCTACTTTATGCAAAATTACGCGACCAAGGTCAAGAATTCCTTTTGGAAACGGAAACAGGATCGTCAAAGCTTGTACCAATCCTTGGACTTTTACAAACTAAACGTTACGAAAGCGCTAAGGAGAACCACGATATCAAAGATAACGATATAAAAGATATCGAAGAAGAATCTCCGGAAGACAATCATGAGAAAGAACATGTAAATGATATGCCTGGCAGGATCGTAGTGTATGGAGATTCGAATTGCATTGATGACAGTCATTTACAAAAACGTATATATTTTCCATCATTATTTTATTCAATCGAATTAATGATTATGTGTATATATGTATATATATATATATATGTATATATATATATATATATATATATATTTAATATCGCTTAAAAAAATAAATGATATTTTTCTAGCTTGTTTCTGGATGCTCGATGCCATCTTAGAATATACTACTACAGGCCGAATAGCGACAATATTTATGAATGAAAATTCACATCCGAATAAAGATCCAAAGGAATCGGATCATTTTGAGAATAACGTATTACCTCAACGGATAGAAGGTAGCAATTTCAAACGCCATAGCAAGGTAGTAGCATCTGAAGGTACCGGAGCAGGTCGCTATCGGCCACTACCATCCTGTCCCACTATTACGCTAGCTTTACCAAAACCAGTTAATGAATCTGCACCCACGTAAGCATATTGATATTTTTCATTCGTTGATATACAACGAAATAATCATAAAATATGTTCGGACAAAAATAAACACAAATAAATCTAACTATAAATAATTATGTGAATATAAGCGCAACGATTTTGAAAGAAATTTTTTTACCCTAATTTCAGAAATTTATATAAATCACAAAAATTACTATCCGTGGGAAGTGGAATAATGGCTGCAAATCCAATTCCACAAGAAGATTCGTTGTGGCTTAAACGACACATTGGAGCAAGTGTCCCTTTCTTATATAATAATAATTTAAATGGTGTCGTTAATAACATAAAGCAAAATGAACAGGACCATCGAGTGACTGTGAATCAATGGTATTATATAGTAATAATTATTATAATAGGTGTGATTCTTTTTTCTTTACTGAATCGGTGGAATTGGCTGATATTCAGAAGACATTCTAGAAGAAAACGAACAGTTGGTAAATTACGTAGAGTTATACAAGCTATTGCTATGCGCCAGGTGCCTCAAATGTAATCAAATGCTTGTAAAGAAAATTTTATGAATAGTTTTATAAAATTTTTTGTTTATATATTTTATATAGACAATGTGGTAATATTCTGTAGTCGTAATAACACATTTTACCACATTTTTTTTTTTTTTTTTCCATAAATTCAAAGACGAAGTTAAAGATTTATGAGTGCCAATTTACATCTTCAACGAATTTCGTATAGGAAGAATATTTAGAACGGTATAAAAACATATCCTATCTGCTTTACTTGCCTAGACAGGTATAATTCTATTTGGGCAAAATTTTAGGAAAATATTGTATACCTCGTGATTTAATATTTACACGTTTTATGTAACTATTGAAAGAAAACCGTTTAACATTCGTTGAATGTGTTATTATTGACCTAGCATGATATGATGCAATGATGTGATAATTAATTCATTCGTTTGAAAAAAAAAAAAAAAAATAGCGAAAAAAGAAATAGAAATAACTCCAAGCAGTGATATAATTGTGTACGGTTTAACATAAAAATTGATCTTGTTCTTGATTTTCAAAGGTAAGTTTTTCTTTATTTTTTTTTTTTTTTTTTTTTTTTTTTATTGACACATGCTCTAATAAATATTCATTGACTAAAACATGATACAGATAATTTATTAGATAATGAATTAACAATATGTTCATTATAAGTTATTATTTTCTATCATAACTATGATGTTATTCTGAACATTGATATTAATTAAATTGGTAAACATTCTGGAGGTAATATTGTTCTGTAGTATTCCTCCAAAGATTTATCATAATAAGTTTCCCTGTGGTATAATCTTAAATCCCATGCACCTACTGTTTCAAGGTCAGCAAACTCGATTCCAAGGTCCTCCAGTGTAGGTAGTTCTTTTAAAACTACATCACTCGTACTGTCCTACATAATGCATATAACAAAGAAAGAGTAAGTATATAGAAAGTGAAAAAAGAAATATCTAAAATCTCTCAACTTATTATAGCTGTTGAAATAATTTTCTATGTCGTTATAAGTATAAATTAAATTATGTACTCTATAAAATAATACATACTTTTTCTATGCCTTCCCAATGTAAATTACCTATTCTATTTGTATCGCCTATCATTTCATTAAGAGTTACTCTCCACTTGAAGAGTAGACTTTCATTTAGGTTTAATATTTTAGAACCATCTTTCTCCCATTCGGTTGTTATTGATCTCTGAATCCACTCGACTAAACTTCTTAATTTGTATCTTCGTGGTCTAGTATAAATATAAGAAAGAAAAATTATTTATGTCATAATTAAAGATATACAATAACTTCTTCAAGATGCATACCCAACAAATTGATAGGTTTTTCCAGCAGTATTATTATCTAATATAATAGCAACTATACCGGCAGCCACATCAGATCCATGAACTGGTTGTTTTTCTGTTTCTTCGCCCATTTTCCATAGTACTGGATTACTGTTGTAATACAAAGTATATATAAAAAAAATTGTTAAAATATTCGAAAGTAAATGCATTTACATAAGCACAGAAACATTTACACGTACAGATTAAATTGATTCCATTTGTTGCTATAATAAGAAAAAAATTTGTCTTCCGTTCCATATATAATAGATGGACGAATTATTGTTGCCTCTGGAAATTCTTCTTTCACGGCACATTCACCTTCCCATTTCGATTTTAAAAATTGCGAGCCTTTTTCCAAAACCAATGGCTTATGAAATACAAAATAATTTATTTACAATTATCATCAAATCTAATTTACACAATTATAAACATAAAATTTAAAGATCACAGAGAATAAGACAAACTTTCTCTATGATTTTTAATTTATCGTATTTATTATGTGTATATATATATATATATATATATATATATATATATATAATTTATTTATTTATTTATTTAAAACAATCAATTACCTTAGGATTAGGAGATACATTTAAAGAGGAAACATGAATTAAACGTTCCACGCCAGCCTTTTTAGCAATCTTAGCAATTCTTCTTGCACCTTTTACATGTACATCATTATAAGAAAAATTATTTGTTGGCCAATCTTTACCTATTAAATTAACAACTACATTTGAATATTTCAAGCTTTTGTAGATAGATTCTTCATCTTGTAAGTGAAACGGATGGAAAAGTACTTGTCCAAGATCTCCGCAAAGTTTAAGACGCCTACTGAAATAAAAATCTGATCGATGTGGAAGGATCAACTGAAATAATAAAGATAAATTTGTCTTTTATTTAAACAAATTAATATTAATCATATCGCTATTAGAACATTAAATATTGCTACGTAATGATAGCTACCCACTATAAGAACAATTATTGTTTCTTTTTAAGTAAATTACAATGTAGTTCGCTATGATTATATCCTCTTACTTATCCTGATACATGCTATACATAAGTATGACATGCCTGTGTTCCAATTTTCCCAAGACGGTTACACAGATACCGTCCGACCATGCCGGTATTACCGAAGATTGTACATACTACTCCATTGAAAGAGGAACGTCCTCCTGTACCTCTCTTTAAAGAGGCTGTAGTTGGATTTTTAATGATATATGGTTTATTGGAATAATTATTTCCTTGTACAATAATACTTGCAACATGTATCGTTTGTAATTCTAAGACATAAAACAATATTAAAAATTTATTCCTATTACATAATTGTACCGCAATATAATTTATAAGATATGAAATATAACAGTGAGTATAATTCGTCTCTGAACATTAATAAGTATCTTACTTGACGATTGAACAGAATTCTTTAAAAGAACAGCTGACATTTTTGACCACCGATTAAAAAAAAAAGGTTAGTCTCGAAAATAACTCTGTTCAATGTTTATACTATCAGACCCTCGTTGTCATTTTATCACTAGCAGTTAATCGAAAGTACTGCCAATATGACGTAACGAGAGTTTATCGTTAATAGTCGTATCATTCGTTATCCGTCAGTTATATTGCGTCCGTGAAAGATAATGTATTTTACATTAGCGTCAAAGAACGAATAATTTTCACGATAAATATCCATACAATATGTGATACATAATATATAATACGTCTAATATAATGTATTTAAATTTGGCTATACGCGTATATCCACGTTCTTAACGTTGATCGGTCACCGTTGAAACGAGAAGAGATCGTCGACCAATCGTAACGAGATAAATTTCATGCGATGAAAGCAAATGCACATGCTCATTTCGATGGTGCCGATGGAACATCTTGTATCGCGTATTATCTAAGGTCTAAAGTATTTTAGCAGACGACACTCGAATCGACTTGACAGCTCACTCCGTATCTTCACGTGTCCCTTTGCGCATCGCATTGCGTAACTGGAGTCCGACTTCCAGGGAGGAGCTCCCTTTTTCGGTGAGTAAATGCAAGCTGACAAAAAAAAAAAAAATATATATATATATATATATATATATATATATATAGTGTGCTATCGAAAAGAAAAGAAAAAAAGAAAAAGAAAAGGAAAAAAGAAAATAATATATTGATGTGTCTGTGTCGGTAATAATAAAAGTTGAATTAATCGAGTGATTTACGGGCACAGCTGATTTATCTCAAGTTGTTATGATACAACCTGAGAAAACTGTTCAGTTTATCAGCAACCAATTGGGTACTACCAAATGAAGTTTTCAGCCAATCGTGGTTACTACGTTCAACCCGAGGTCAAACAATAGAACCAGCATCCGACATCCTATTACAACATCATCGTTGTCAAGTTGCGTGCTTTTAACGAACGTTTTTTATTACGCGAAAAATTTGGTGCTTGTTCGTCGTCGTCGTCGTCGTCGCCGTCGTCGCCGTCGTCCTCGTCGCCGTTGTCCGTTTTTATTAACGCGATTTATTAGAGTTTGATTTTAAAGCCTGTCAAGCATCTACGAATGAAAGGTAAAAACTCGACATGCAAATATCCAAACGTTACTGATTCCGCTTTGAACGTAACCTGAGCTCGCTGAGTGAATATCAATATTGCCTCTTCGTCGTTACACTACAATCGATGTATGACGATATTTCATTGCAATTAGATATGTAATATTATTTTTTTTTTTTTTTTATGCGGTTACGTCGCGTATCATTCAAGAATTTCATGTACGTTTTATATAATATTTCAAGAGAGTGACATTTTTGTGACGTGTTCGTTCAAGTTCATTTACAATATGCATGGGAACAATAGTGTGATAATATACGTATTTCTAATGGAAATGTAGAGATGTCGTTACACGGTCTGTAAATTATCATGTTGTATAAAATACATGATTATTAACATGATATAAACAGCTTTACAAAAAAAAGAAAAGAAAAAAATAATTCCACAAAATAGGAGAAATTATTTATTACTATATTTTCATTTTTGTATATTAAATAGAGTATAAGCGAATGTCATTAAACGAATCTATACATGCAAACTGTTCTTTATATTCAATATCCGTCGATTTAACGGCGAAAATATCCTGTTAATATTCCCATATTTCTATTGCATCATTTTTTCTTAAAGGATAATTCTTAACGGATAATATAAGTATCATAACATTAGATTTTTTCGTTTATGTATTCGCAGTTATCATATATATATACATATATATACATACATACATACATACATACATACATACATACATACATACATACATATATATATATATATATATATATATATATATATATATATTTTGTATAGCACACGAGTAAAATACAACGAGATCTTTTTAACATTCGATCAATTTTTTGTTTTCTCGGATATAAATCTTATCCCGTTTGAATATTTGACGGATATATTGAAATTCGTGGTATATTTTTACATAAAATTTACACAACGTTTTATAAAGATACGACGTTTGGAAACTTATGTTAATAACTAAGCGCGAGCATCGTAAAATGGATAAAAACGATACGTGATTTTGATCGGCGATCATTAAATATATACGAGAACGTTCCTTGGGTTCGAATGAAAATAATAAAGAGATCGACTTTGATCGTTAGTTAATATCGTGATTAAAACGTTTAAGGAAATACGTAAAGAACGATCAAAAGAGCGCGCCAAGCAGTGAATTTTGTAACGGACCGCAACGGTTGGCTCGGCCGGTGTGACGTTTTCCATTTTCTTTAGTGGTGGGGGGTAACGGAGGCGGAGCATTCTCCGTACTTCCAATTCCAACCAACCCCGCCGCTGGTAACGAGGCTCGTCGCATTCCTCGTACGGAATCGTGCTTTCAGTCTACCTCGGTGGTGCGCGTTTGGCGTGTCTCTCGGTGTGTGGCTCATTGTGCGTGAGGGGGGGGAAAAACACACATCGTTGGAGAGCCGCTCACCGACGTAGAGGTTTTGCGTGCGCGTGAGTCCTGTTCCCGGACGGTTGAATATATAGAGACGGGGACGTATGTATAAAAGGAAGGACATAGACTGTCGTGTGAAAGCATTTGCGAGTGAGAAGAGAACATTTTCCTCGTAATGCCCTGGGCATGTTGTACCGACATTCAGGTAATACGCACAATAGTCATCCCCTCGGGGGGAAGGACCGGTCGTTTCTGCCCTCATGCGAGGGATATTCTTTTTTGGTGTACCTGAGGTCATACAGCCACACACACTGGGCCTCGAGAACGAGAGAGTAGTTCACAAAGTAGGAGGGGGGGAGGGAAAGAGTAAGACTTATAGAGGACAGAGGGGAGTGAGAGGGGGGGCAGGGGGGAAGGGGGAGGGAGGGCTTGCAGAGGGGGGGAGGCAGTGGTGGAAAAAGAACTCGTCCTCCATTACTTGCTTGCAAGCAAATGGTGGATCGCTGCTTATGAGTCTCCTTTGTTAAATTCCTTTATATCTATCTTCGATCTTTTTCGATTTACTCATTCCTCTCGCGACTGTTATTCTCGCTATTCATCTAAGACCCTTCACAAAGCGTTCGTACAGATGTCAATGGCACAATTTTACATTGTTACCCTTATCGCGGATGGACTTCAGTTACAGTGTTTGTTATGATTCTGCCTTTGGTATACTATCTCTTTCGCTGCGTAGGAAAAACATTAATTGCGTGTTATTTAGTCACGGTCTTCTTATCACAGTGCGCAGCGATTTAACACGGTTTGTATATTTTAAGTGTTCAAATTTTGCATTTTTTTTTCTCTCTCGTAGAAACATTCCAAGCGTTAATTATTAATGCTTTATTAATACAAAAATTGGTAGCAAACAAGCCTTATGGGAGAATACAGGAGAAACGTGCTCACATTTTTTTTTCTTGTTTTTTTTTTTCTTTCTTTCTTTCTTTCTTTCTCTCTCTCTCTCTCTCTCCTTTTCTTCCATTATATCTCCTTTCCTAAAAAAGAAAAAAGAAAAAAAAGAATTGTCTTCCATTTCAATTTTAATTATTTATTATAATGATTAAGATTAAGAATATTATTTGATTGGACAGTTGAGATGTATTGCTTTATGAAAAGATTCAAAGCTTTATACTCTTCAACAATATATCAGCAACATTTCAAGTGTTAATAATTGAGAACAAAGATATGTATTGATCCTCAGGTTATGCATTGACAAACTTGCTGCAGAATTATCATCTTTTTGTTTTTAGTTCAAGTAGATAAATATACATATTCGATTATTTTCCGTGTGTGTGCGTGTATATGTGTTGTGTGTATATATATATATGTGTGTGTGTGTATATATAGCACATACACGCACATATGTATGTATATACACACACACACACACACACACATACACTTTCCAATCAAATTAGAAAATTATATATATATGTACAAGATATAAATAATTCTATGGATATGTAAAAATATATAATATTATATTAATATACCGTTATATCGTCTATAATAACTACAATTCATTGCCTTTGTTACAGGCAGTATAGTGGCATGAGTCAATTAATCTATGGCAGATCAACAAGATCAGTTGTTGTCAGGGGGGTCTGTAGAGAAGGCCAGTGCTTCAGCAGGTACCTCTAAAATTAGAGGGAAAAGCTCGGGCAGTGGTACAAGTGGCTATAGAAAGCGACAAAGTAGTGGTATCCCAGTGCCAGTAGAAGAGAAAAGACGCAGACAAACTATTGGTGATCCGCAACCACCTCAGGACCTTGACAACGCATCTGCACATAGACATACTATAGATTCTTCAAAAGGAGAAGACAAGATAAAGGGTGAACGTAGAAATCATGGAAGTGGTTTAGGACCATTCCTAGGTAATTCCAACATGTGAAATAGTTATAATCGTGTAGTGATACGTTACATCAAGAATTTGTTACATTAATCCAAACATCCATATGAATTAGTTATTTTTTCTTAGATACAGATTGGAGACTGCAACACAAGGTTCAGCAGTCGAATTGTGGTATTAGTGGTAATACAAGAGTTCGCAACACGAGAACAAGTTTGCCAGAGTTGAACTTGACGGCTATAGATTGTGTAGCTTCTCGAACTCGTTCTCGTACTCCACAAAATTCAGCAACTTTATTGCAAGCAAGCAGTAGCTACAACTTATCATTAAATAGTGGCTATAGTAATCGAAAATCATCTTCAGCGTACAACAACTTGGCATCATCATCGAGTGCTACTCCTGTTTCTAGCAATTCAACTACATCAAGGGAAAGAGGTTAGTATATAAATTTTTATATTAAATCAAATGTTGATTGTAAAAATATATAAGGGATAACGTATAAAAGTTCTTTGAATATTATCATTAGAATTAACCTAATTATTTTTGAAACGAAAATTCACGCTTGAAATTTAAAAATTAATTATTAAAAATTAAATAGCGAGACTCTCTATTATTGATTATTCTTTATATACTATGCAATCAACATATATTATATTATTTATGACAAGTGTAAACTGATTTGCTTAGAAGAAAGAACAACCTAGTTCTTATATAAAAGGTTATATAAGATTTTAGAATTAGCCATTTTTATACTCTAATATTTATCAACTTATGAAGCATAATATATATATGTATATATATTATGTGGTATGGCACAAGTGCAGCATATTAAGATCAATTTTATATATTAAATTTACATCTACCATATGTGTTTGGCAATGTGACCAACATGATGTTGTTAACATGCAAATAAGTGACCTTAAGAGCAATACGCATTTTAATTTAAACTGTGTTATTTTATTCATTAAATATTAATTTCATAATTAAATGTATGGACTTTTACACTTACATAATTATATTAAATATATTAGTGTGCATGTGCAGAAATAATTTTTTAAGTGATTTAATATGCTTCTTTAATAGCTACGCGTATATAATTGTCATTGTTATTTTGGTTTACCAAATTTATATAATAACATTCTTCACGTATAATGAAATGTTTTATATAGTAAATGCCAGAATATTAAAATGCTATTAAGTTATAAACAGAACTGCACAAACATTAAATTTATAATTATATTTCATACGAATTTTATAATAATCTTTGTTCTCTGATTTCTTTATTTTAATTTAAATAAATATAAGAAAATATCTTGCATGAACATTGCAATAACACATTGTACAATTCCTTACATATACAAAGTAGGGAAAAGATAGATTTAAAATTATAGAGAGAGGATTTTATCAGAAATATCATAAAAAATAAAGAAGGTAGCATTATTAAAATAAGAGTCATAGATCAGACTGTATCATTAGGCCTGAGGATGAGCGAATGTCTGGAAGGATTTGTGTCTGCTGTCAAAGCACTTTTTCCAATATCAACACAAACGTACCATCAAGAAGGTAAGCTTAAGGAGTACACAATTCGTACCACATTTTCTCTCTTCCCCTTATTTTCTCTTATAAATACAAGGTATAGATATTTAAAGAAAAGGATATGCTACATTTATTGAACTACATTATATAAATCTTCCTACATCTACATGCAAGGTTTCTCTTATTCAAACAAGATTGAAAAAGTTTATTTTTCCTTCTATTTATGCATGAGATTATATATATATATGTGTGTATATAAAGTGCAGTTCTTGTAATTATTGAGTTCTTTCGCGGGACAGTATTCACTTAAAAAATATAGTTCAAATGATTATTTTTTTTCTGTTTAGTATATATATATACCACTTTTTTTTACCATAAATTAATTTTTCCTATAGAATTTTTATTTCAACAAAATTAGTCAATTTGAATTTGTTATTATTAATAATATCGTGATATAATATTATTATTCGGGTTACAATATAAATATAGACCAATATAATTTAGATAAATTACATGCAAACATTTTCGTGAAGTTTCTTATAAATGATTCTTATTAATATAACATTAATAAAATTCAAGAAATCTCTCCATATAAATAATAAATTTTATATTATATCGTATTAATCTAATAATTGATCAGTTAGCATTTAATAATAAAATTATAATACATTATTAGAATTAGGATTAAAAATATAAAAAATTAAAAAAATTTTTCCACTAAAATATATTGGAAGAGACTAAAATAATAAAATAAAAATATTCTATGGAAAAAAAATATGTTAATTAAAACGTATGCCTTATTTATTATTTTTAATTTGTCATTTTAAATTATGATTGAAAACAAAGTATTTATTTTGGAAGCGTATTGCTCTCTATATATATATATATATAAATAAAAAGGAAATTAAAATGTTACTTATTTCTTCAGATGTATTATGATAAATTTATCATGAAATAGTAAATAAGTTTTCATCGTGTATTGCTTATATACATAGATGAATTTTTATGATGTAACTTACAAATAATATGCCATATTTAGTAATTAGCTATGAGTTTCAGATGCATACATTTTAAAAATATAATATTGCTATTATATTTATGATTGGAAGTACCTTTTTTTTTTTTTTTTTTTTTATTTAAGGTGGGGAAGATGAACAAGTACTTATTATTAGTCAAATAATTAAAATCAAGACAAACATTTGTACATATTTTTTTGGCTCGCACATGATCTTTTTTATATCTTATTTATTAGAACACAAAACAAAATGTATATTTGTACTTGTAAGATTCTTGTTTTTCTTTATTGTTATTTAACTTGCGAAAATGTTTGAGTTTCACGATTGCTCAGGGGAAAATTAAGATGAACAGCACAATGTTAAAATTTCACATGCACTAATACATATAAAAAAAAAAAAAAAAAAAAAAGAGAAAGAAAAAAAAAGGAAAAGAAAAAAAGAAGTCTACACGTAATAATATTTCTAATGTAGACAATGAGATTAATCGTGTGATAAATATTAAAGTTAAAATAACTTCTAACGCATCGGTAATGTTTCAAAAAAGCTATATTTTATTATTTTTTCATGCGATTAAATAATCATATTTTATTTAAATATTGTAGGGTCCAAAGCACACGGTGGTGCAACCTGCACAAGTAGCAGTACGAGTAGTCAAATCTTGGGTGTGAAGTCCAACGTCAGAGTGGGGAACACAGCTAGCAATTCTGTGGAGAGTGGTGGGGGGGCGTTGGCACATGACGGGGCAGGCACTAGTGGCATTGCATCAACGGCCACTACCAATCCAGTTGTGTCTGCCACCGCTACTGCCACCCCTGCACACCCTCATCCTACACAAAAACATCCACTTCGTTCGCGTATAAAACTCTTAAGTGAACAACCTAAGGAACTGCCATCGAGTAACAAGACTTCAGGAAAACATAAAAAGGACTCCACGACGGGTTCCTGTTCTAGCTCAAGGTTATAATTTTTTGAAATAATTTCTCATAAACTTTATTTACATTGAATTATAATAATTTCAATTAAATTTTAGACATCGCTCTTCGTCACGAGCACGAAAATCAATGGTGGAAAGTACTTCTGGAGGTACCGGAAATATAATGTCAGGGAATGAATCTATTACTAACAGTGCTACGCCAACATCTGTATCATCTTCTATTCCTGGTAGTCAGTTAGTTACTACAACGGGTGAAGATGAAGCAGGATCAGCTGTAACATCTGCTACTGGTAATGTTTATTAGAAAAAAAAATATATATATATATATATAAAATTTTGAGATTGACTTTTGGTATATTTAATTATTAAAATTAAATAATTTGTTGCTTCTTAAAAAAGCGAGTGGAGGACCATCTGGATTATCTGGTACAACAGGGGATAGCGAAAGCGATGATGGCGAAGTTGGAAGATTACAAGCGTTATTAGAAGCTAGAGGTTTACCCCCTCATGTATTCGGCGCATTGGGTTCACGGATGCAACATCTTTTGAATAGAAGTATGGGAGCGAGCTCAGGTATTCGACGTTCTTAGAAATCATAAAAAAAAAGTTTAAACATTTATACGTGAATAATCATCATTTCTATTGAATTAATTTGAATTCGCTTAAAAAAGAAAAAAAAAAGAAATAAATAGTTTTACTTACGTTTACAAATTATTTTTTATCAGCTGCGAAAGCGCAACAGCTCCTGGCTGGTTTACAAGCTGTCGATGACGAAGGCGAACAATTACAAGCTGTCATAGGAATGGGAGAGATACTTGTTATGGGAAATGAAGATACATTAACAGGTTTCCCTGTTAAACAAGTGGTCGCGGCTTTAATAAATTTACTTGGAATAGAGCACAACTTCGTTATAATGACACATGCTTGTCGTGCTTTGACATACATGATGGAAGCTTTGCCTCGATCTTCTACCGTCGTTGTCGATGCTGTACCAGTATTTCTACAAAAGCTAGAATCAATTGAATGTATGGACGTTGCTGAACAATGTTTAACTGCTTTGGCTATGTTATCCCGTCGACATAGCAAAACGATATTACACGCGGTACGTTTTTATCACTATTTATAACCTATAAGCAAATATTTATATACACACACACACAAATTTCGTTTGATCTCGCATGTACGATATATATACACACATATATATATATATATTTATTTATTTATTTTTTATTCGATCAGGGTGGCGTATCAGCTTGTTTGAAATTTGTTGATTTCTTCAATATCACGGCTCAACGCGCAGCATTAACGATCACAGCTAACTGCTGTCAAAACCTTCATCCTGACGATTTTCATCTAGTCGCAGAGAGCTTACCATTGTTAACAAACAGACTGACGAATCAGGATAAAAAAAGTGTTGAATGCGTTTGCCAAGCTTTCAGTCGATTGGTTGACAGCTTTCAACATGACCCAGTTATGCTACATAAAATTATCAATGCGGAACTTCTGCAAAATTTACAACAGTTGGTACGTATTATTACCAATTTTCATTTCTATGTGATACATATAATTTATTAAACGATATTAATATTTATACGATCAATGTTTCAGCTCATGATTACACCGCCCGTAAACAGTATTGGCAACTTCATAACAGTGCTACGAATGTTATCTGTGATATCAAATCGCTGTCCTGATCTGGCGCAGCTGCTTTTACAACAAAATATAGCTTTCACGTTAAGTTATCTTTTAACCGGATCATTGGAAATAAAAACTGAGGATGTAGAGTTAGTACCACGTTCGCCGCAAGAATGGTTCGAAATTACTTGTTTAATCGAGGAGCTTATGCCTCCGCTACCAACCGACGGTATATTCAGTGTAAATAGTTTACTCGAAAGGACCAGTAACCAACAAGAAACAGTCCATTGGGAGTGGCGTGATGAAAGGCATTGCTGTCATCCGTTCAGCACCATTGATTCTAGAATTATTGAGGTATTATTAAAATTATTATTGTCCGTACGATCGAATCATAAGATATTTTTATTTCAAAAAAAAAAAAAAAAAAAAGAAGAAAAGAAAAGAAAAATAAATATAACGATATTACCGTGTAATTTTATTAATCGATCATTTTCAGATGGCATTTCAAAATGGCGAAGACGAGATATGCCTTTCCACTCTAGGAAGGACATATACGATAGATTTAACTGTGATGAAACAGATTAACGAGGACATTGGAATGGCACGGAGTATATTTCGTAGAGTGAATGCCCATCCCGTTGAGGGTAAAAGTCCTACATGTTCATCTAGGTAATGAATTTGTACTTCTCTTTTTTTTTTTTTTTTTTCTTTCTTTTTTAAATTTAGTATACATCCAAGCAAATCCAAAACTATTAAGTTTTTCATCGGTCCTTATAGCATGGACGTAGTACCTCCGGTTATCGAGACAAATGAATGGTTGGTATCTTTTATAAGAACTTTATTCTCCGTACTCTACGAAGTGTATAGTAGTTCGGCTGGGCCCGCTGTAAAATGTAAATGTTTACGTGCGCTTCTTCGTATGGTTTATTACGCATCGACCGATTTATTAAAGGTTAGTACAACGTTAAACGTTAATTTACGCGTTAACGTACAATTTTATTGATCCCCGCGTCATTTTGTTTGTATTCAGGATGTATTGAAAAATCAGGTTGTGTCATCGCATATAGCAGGAATGTTGGCGTCCCAAGATTTACGAATAGTTATAGGGGCCCTACAAATGGCGAGTATATTGATGAAAAGATTACCGCAAGTATTCGGGGTCCATTTCCATCGTGAAGGTGTCCTACATCAGATACGACAGTTGGCTGATCCTGAAATACCTCTTGGAGTATCACCGCCCAAGTGTTCTTCTGGTAAGTCGTAATTATACGAACATTATCGATTAAATGATAAAACGTTTATTTATTTATTTTTTTTTTTCTTTTTTTTTAAACGTATCGTTTACAGGTACATCATTACCAAGCCCACAACCAGGCCCATCTACACCTATTTCTTCCACCATGATGTTGTCCTCTAGTAGCGCCACATCACCTATTGCTTCTCCATCGACAAATGGTAATATATTATTTGGCGCAGTTGCGACATGTCAAATGAAGCCAAACCTTACACCTACAATGGATACGCATAGTAGAACGGATTTGAATACCACCGTAGAAGATGCAACTACACCGCAAAGTGCTCATTTGTAAGTAAAAGATATTGTAAGGTATAAATTGAACTGTCTTTTTTATTTATTTATTTATTTTTTTTTTTTTTTTTTACGCAATTTATTCCTCTCTCTCTCTCTCTCTCTCTCACTCACTCACACACACATACATATACACACACATTATCACTCTTTATCTGTTTTGTAAAATTTTAACGCAATTATTTTATTAGAAGGATCGGAGATGTTTTGAAAAGAAAACGTCAGAACAAGAAAGGTCGGTTCTCTAGATTGGGTGGTACCGGGGCGCAGCAAACGCAACAACCAGAATCACTTTTCACTGGTTTTACCCAAAAGAATAATCGATTTTTGGGAAATCTTAATCCAGCTAGATGGGGAAGAAAGTCGTCGTCGTCAAGCACTGTTAGTGATAAGAGAGACACAAGTTCATCAACCAGTTTATCAAAACCACCAAGTAATCCAAATTTATCAGGTGGTAATCGGGATAAGGCAAAAGCATGGGTACGCGAACAAGCTGCACAATTCCTAGCAAGATATCAAGACGATGCACCTTGCACCCATCCAGCGTTAACCGTTCTTGCAAGACTTACAGCCGCGATCCAACGATTACAATCAAATGTAAGTATAAATAACGTCTGTAAAGTGTCTCAACGATGTTTACTTCGATACATATATATAAAAAAAAAAAAAAAAAAATGTATATATATATATATATATATATAAAATATTTATTAAACATTTGTCCTTTTTTGTGTGTGTGTGTGTTCGATAGCAATTAGACGAAATGTTCTCAGCGCTTACCGAATTACGAGATATTGTACTAGAAAGTGATATATCTCCGTTTGAAATGAATTATAGTGGTCTTATTAAAGCATTATTGAACTACCTCACTACCACAGAAGCACCTGGAAATCGTTACGATCGTTTACGGATGTTCTGGCAACTATTTGCGGAGTCTACTGTAAGAAAGTGTTCATTTCTCTCTATCTCTCTTCTCTATTCATTCGTTTTACATTATTTCAATTAGACGAGATTTCAAACAATTTTATTTCCAACGATCTTTAGATACAGCAAGACAACAATGTCGTAGATCTTCAGCCTGGAGCATTCGGTGCTCTTGTAGCAAAATTGAACAGTTGCGTTGCACAATTGGAACAATTTCCGGTGAAGGTTCATGATCTACCAGCTGGATCCGGTGCAGGACGTGGAGGAACTAGTGCTCTTAAATTTTTCAATACGCATCAGTTGAAGGTACCAACATTTTGATAAGAATTTGTCTCTCTCTCCCTCTTTTTTTTTTTTTAAATATGAATACTAATAAAAAAATTGTACAAATCCAAAAGAAAAGAAAAATCTGATTTAATAATTATTATTTTACAGTGCAACCTTCAGCGGCATCCAGATTGTAATAATTTAAAACAATGGAAGGGAGGTACTGTAAAAATTGATCCTCTTGCGTTAGTGCAAGCAATAGAACGATATTTAATGGTTCGTGGCTACGGTAGAATACGGGATGCGGAATCTTTGGTTAGTGACGATGATAATAGCGAAGATGACATAGATGATACCTTGGTAAGTTTGATATACGCATGCATTAATCCATCTTTGTTGGATTTACATCAAAAGTTGTACTTTTCTTTTTATTTATTTATTTTTTTTTTTTTATCATTGATATCATTCTTTTAATTATATATATATATATATATATATATATATATATATATATATATATATATATAATTAAAATATTAAATATTAAATTATATATATAATTAATTTTTTATTATATATATTTATTATTATTAATTTTATTAATTAATTTTTATAATTATTAATTTTTTATTATATATATATAATAAAATATATATATATATATATATATATATATATATATATATATATATATATATATATATATATATATATATATATAAATGTGTCTTTGTTTTTTGTTTTTTATTTTGATTTTGATTTTAATTTATAGGCAGCGGTTGTTATAAGTCAAGGCTCAGCGAAACACAAGCTCCAATTTTTGATAGGGGATGAAGTATTACCATTTAATATGACCGTATACCAGGCAGTAAGACAATTTGGTTGTTCTGGTATAGATCATTCGGAAGCAGAAGCAGACGGTGAACCTCCTTTGGGGCACGATGCAGTATGGGTGCAAACCCATACGATATATTACAGGTATTGTTTAATTTTTTAATAATATCCTTAAATACTGGTAATAATTATATGGCTTATTTCTGAAGGATACTCTTGATCTTTGACTCATCTGATTGCCGAAGTTTTCAACAAGTGTACAAGTGAGATTTTTGCCCTTAAATCAATCTTAAAAAGGGTTATATATTTCCAGCTAAATATTTTTTGCAGTAAAAAGATATTGTAGTTACTGCCAAAATGTCGTATCAATATAAATGACAACATATATATCGAGGAAGGCTTGTCGCAGGAAAATCCTTTCGAAAACATTAAATAAAAGGTCCATATCTTGAATGCATAATTATCACTTTTAGAGCAATTTTTGTTATCCCTGTTTCTTTCGATGTAAGTTCGTATAAACCAGAGTTGCTCTCTTGGAGATGTTAAAGCAGAGGCACTATTATTGTCGTTGTTGTTGTTGTTATTATTATTATTATTATTATTATTATTACAAATGGATATTCTCTTGATATTTGTCAGGGTCGATTTAATGATAATAAATTTGATTTTAGAATAAAAATATTTAACGTGACGAGAGATACTTAGCGTTACTTTTAAAACATGTTAAATTTATTTTCTTATTCAGACCAGTACCGGAGGAGGAGGCTACGACATCTTCCAAGCCAGGTTCGAGCTCACAGTGCGGTAGTAGAAAAGGCAAAGGCAAGAGTACAAAGATCAGTTCAAAGCGAAAAGAAGATAGCCTTTGGTTGGAAGGAGTAGTACCGGCCCAACGATGTCCACTTACCCCTTATCTATCACCATCTTTGCCACCATCTGTAACTATATCGGATGCTTCATTAGACGGCCTGTGTCTATTGCGGCTTCTACATGCACTTAATCGTCATTGGGGCGTCCTATTTCCTCATCTGAAAAGTATGAGCCTATTGTCACCGCAAGATTTCATTAATAACAAGATAGCGGCAAAGGCGAGTAGACAACTACAGGACCCGTTAGTTATTATGACTGGAAATTTGCCATCGTGGTTGCAACAAATAGCAACAGTATGGTAAGTTGTATTTAATAATTACAATACTCAATGTTTATCATTTGATATTTATATATAAATAATTACAATATTCAATGTTTATCATTTGATATTTATATATAAATAATTACAATATTTAATGTTCATCATTTGATATTTATATATAAATAATTACAATATTCAATGTTTGTTTATCATTTGATATTTATATATAAATAATTACAATATTCAATGTTTATCATTTGATATTTATATATAAATATTATTATTGTTATTATTATTTTTATTATTATTATTATTATTATTATTATTATTATTATTATTTCTTCTTTATAGCCCATTTCTATTCCCATTTGAAACGAGGCAGTTGTTATTGTACGCAACATCATTTGATCGTGATAGAGCACTCCAGCGTCTTCTAGACTCTGCTCCAGAATTGTCAGGATCTGATAGTCAAGAACGCGTTACTCCTCGTTTAGAAAGAAGAAAAAGAACCATTTCAAGAACGGACATTTTGAAACAAGCGGAACAAGTTATTCAAGACCTGGCTTCCAGCAAAGCTCTACTTGAAGTGCAATATGTCAACGAGGTTCATTTTTATATCTTCTTTCCTCATTTCTTTAACGAAAAATATACTGTTTATAATCCCGTTCGTTATTCCGTCTCGTTGAATGGATTTATTTATTCGTTCATTATTTTTTTTTTTTTTCTTTCTCTCTCTGTTTTTATAGGTCGGAACTGGCTTGGGCCCAACTTTAGAATTTTATGCGCTAGTTTCTAAGGAACTGCAACGTGCCGATTTGGATCTCTGGCATGGTAGTTCGAATCCCACGGAGACGGGTTATGTTAATCCTATACACGGATTATTCGCAACCCCAATACCGTGGAGTACCAAAG
This sequence comes from Dolichovespula saxonica, assembly GCA_911387935.1. NCBI lineage: Eukaryota > Metazoa > Arthropoda > Insecta > Hymenoptera > Vespidae > Dolichovespula > Dolichovespula saxonica. Next base: position 2,065,279 of record OU427018.1, on the reverse strand, counting down.
TGTCGCATCTCGCGAAACTCAAAACTAAATTCAAATTTCTCGGTAAATTTATGGCGAAGGCAATATATGACTCAAGAATGGTACGTTCACGATTTTTCATACCGTTACGCTTTGTTACGATAAAGTAATATATATATATATATATATATATATATATATATATATATATATTCGAGCATAATCAATGAACGAACTATTAATCCATTCATTATTTCATTCTAGTTGGATCTACCGTTTAGTTTGACATTTTATCGTTGGTTGTTGGGAGAGGAGCATACGCTTACTTTAGCCGATTTAATATACGTTTGTCCCGACATACATCGTACTCTAACGAAATTGCAAGAGGTCGTTAGACGAAAGGAAATAATGGAAAAGGATCAAAGTTTAAGAATGACCGAGAGAGCACAACGAATCGAGGCTTTAGATTTGGACGGTTGTCCTATCTCTGAACTTGGACTTGTCTTCGAATTACCAGGTTACGAAAATATTGAACTAAGGAAAGGAGGAAGTGACATACCCGTCACCATTCATAATTTGGATCAATATATCAAGGTATTTATCGTAGGAAAAACAGAAAAACAACAACAAAAAAATAAAACCTCTTTTCTTTTTTTTTTTTTTTCTTTTTTTTTTTTCAATATTAAAAATTGAATAAACGTATCATATATCATTGCAGCTGGTAACACATTGGTTCCTCTACGAAGGAGTATTTAGACAAATGGAAGCATTTCGAGAAGGATTCGAATCTGTATTTCCACCGGCACAATTGCGATTATTTTTCCCGGAAGAATTGGAAGCTGTATTTTGCGGGCACTCGCAAGGTGGTGGCCAATGGGATACAAAAACCCTTTTGGAATGTTGCCGTACAGATCATGGTTATACACCGGATTCTCGGGCTATACGTTTCTTATTTGAAGTCTTATCCAAATACAATAGCGAGGAGCAAAGACAATTTATTCAATTTGTTACTGGATCACCACGATTACCTGTTGGAGGTAAACACATATATATAATAATAATAATAATAATAATAAATAATTAATATTTAATATTTGATAGTAAATTTGATGATAATAAAATTTATATATTTTTACAGGCTTTAAGAGTTTGACCCCGCCCTTAACGATAGTGAGGAAAACATTCGATCCATCTATGAAAACCGATGACTTTTTACCATCTGTAATGACTTGCGTAAACTATTTAAAATTGCCTGATTATACTACCTTGGAGATAATGCGGGAAAAATTGAGAATAGCAGCACAAGAAGGTCAACACTCATTCCACCTTTCCTAGAAATGGATGGGGAAAAATAATCCAACGCCGCGTCTTTCTTTTTTCGCTGTCGCATTATATTCAGGTTGAGACCACCAATTCAAATATATATAAAAGAAAATACTTCTTTTTCTTTTTTTTTTATTTTTTTATTTATTTTTTTTTTATTTTTTTTTTTTTAATTTCTATTCGAAATC
>OU427018.1:2051310-2061310 GCA_911387935.1 Dolichovespula saxonica | reverse complement strand
TATTATTATATTTATAAAAGTAGAGATAACCATCCCAATATAAAGCATGTACCACCAATCGGAGTTATTCTAGAAAAACGTTTATCATTTGTGAAAGCAACGTAATAGCAACTACCACTGAATATTATTATTCCACAAATGAAAAAAGCTGCAACCTGTAAATTAATAAGAAAGGATATAACAATTAGTAATAACGTCGCAATACTTAACGAAGACTTACCAAGGACGGTTTTCTACTAAGAGGTAAGCCAAGTAAAGCTAGTGAATGCATAAAATGATATGTATTCGCTGTTTCAAATATTCTTGCTTGGTATGGGTATTTTTCTGCATTAATGGCTGAAATATGATAATCATTTTTATATGATTTATATGTATGGTTTTTTATGCACGTTTAACAGATTCATTTGTTTTTTTTTCTTTTTTTTTTTAAGAACACCATGATGAGATGAGATTATTCTTAAAGATATATCGGTAAAGATAAATGATTGTTACGCAACTTACTATGTGAACCATAAGCACCTAATATGACGGCTGTAGCTCCGCTAAGTCCAGCAAGTTTTACATAAGGACCTGCATACGAAGCTAATTTCCATAAAGGTATAGGAGGTGGCATCATTACTTTTTGTTTAGGCTGTAAACCCATGTAATCACCTGCCTGTAATATATTTTTAAACAATAGATTATATAATAGAATTTGTTTTGTTATAATATGATATTACATGAATGAAAATTGATTAGCTTGAAATTATTTGCGCTTTTAGTTTCGTTTTACTTTTTTATATTTGTTATTTTCTATATACACGTACATACATGCAGTACCATACCTTGTGTTTTGTCGTAGGTTATATTTGATATGATTGATAGCTTAGTTAAGCACTCTAAATAGAAACAAAACCGTGTATCTATTTAGCGTTGAAAATCAAGGTCTAAATTTATTTTTCAAATAGTAATTCCATTAATAAACAGATTTAAAAAAAAAAAAAACTCACCATTCTCGCTGTACCTCTCAAAAATAAAAATGTCCCAGAACTAATTGGATTGGTAAATACGACATAATTTAATAGGTCCATAAATCCCATTTCGCTAAATTTAAATAATTTTTGGAAGATTTAATCGTCTTTGTTACATTAAACTACACATAAATTCATGCAATTTTGCTTAGTAACTCAAACGTGGTAGAAATATGTCACAAACATCAACATGGGCGACATATCTGATCATTTCAGATTGGTCGTTATTGGACACCACCATTTGTATCGTAAACAACCAAGAGTTTTAATTGGCTAATTCATAAAAAAATATATTGTATATATTTCTTAAACGTGTATGCGGCTTAATAATATAACCTATAAACTTACACGAGACGAAATTAATGTAAAAAGGAAAAATTAGTTTTATGCGATAATATAATAAATTATAATTTCTGTAATTACATTTATTTCTGTATTACATTTATACAAATTATCGATTTATTCGTCTTGATAATTTAACATCTTAATAAAATTTTGAATTATTTGGATTGACGCATTTAATGGTACATTGTTGGAATTTGTTGTCCTGTTGAATCTTGTTCTAACATACTAATCCAACTATAAAAGAAAAAAGAAATTTATTTATGAATATTTATATGTTCTTTCTCTATTTTAAATATCACACATGATTCTTTTTTTACCTTCTTAAAACCGATATCAGCCGCATATTCTCTGAAGCATTGTCGGCATATATTCAGACCATATTTACGGATAAGCCCATGTTTATTTGCACAAGCACGGCTGTAAACAGATTCAAAGAAATATTTTTAATGAAAAGAAAATAATAATAATAACAATAATAATTTATAAAATATAAGTTAATTTTTATTAGTTTGTCCATATATCTAACCTTTTTAGGTTAGATTAAGAAATCATGGAAAAATGCATTTTATGTTATGCGTTGAATAAATAATGATAAATACAGAATTATTCACTATGCCGTTTGTTATAAACATTATATAAAAATGTTAAATAACAAAACAAAATACATATAATGACAACTTTGTAACACGCGGTCACACAACGCACAACACAACGTTGTTTTATTGTGTTTTTTATTTGACTAAAAAATTTATCTAATAAATCCAAAATAAACATTCTAATTGCAACTTACCAAGATCTAGATCCCTGGCCGTATTTTCGCGGATGCGAATACCAAATATTTTGAAAACCCATCCTGCCAATAAATCGAGATCTTTCTTCGTGGAAGTCTCTAAACGTAAAGAACAGGGTTCTCAATCGAATGTTTCTTGAATGTTTGTTCTCATTCTCAACGTATTTTCAAGGCGCGAAAGAAAGAGGGCCCTAGTTGTATTTTTGAAAATTTTTAAATAAATTAATATGGTTTATCGAAACAAAAAAACTTTCTATATATACACATATAAAGATTATGTATTATATATAGTAAATTATATTTTTTCGTTCGTATACTATTAGTATATACTACGAAATATAAGAATGATTTCGTATATAAATAACTAATATTGACTAATAACTATGGTAAATAAATATTTTTCAGAAAATGTTTACTCATAGTGAAGGAGACTCGAAATTGCTTCTAAAACGTTGTAAGCACATCGAGTAAAAGGATAAAATTGCAACGAGAAAATTTTCATTCGATTTTTATAAATGTCGTGGTCTACCGAATATCAAAAAACTGTTTTTCTAACATGATACGTACGTGACATACTAACTAGAGAGGGAAATACATTAAAACGGTACTTTTTCATTGTGTGTTCTATTCGTCTCAAACACCTTTCAGTGTCACGTAAAGTAAATGTTGATACGTACTGATATTTCTTCAAAATCAGATACAATGACGCTGAAAAAGAAAAAGAAAAATAAAAAAAAGGTTGGGATACATTAAAATTTATTAATTTTAATATAATTATAATTAACGTATTAAAAAATGTTGCATTAAAAAATAATGTATAAAAATATTAATTTTTCCAGCAAGATAAATATGGATACATAATGAGTAAAAAGCTAAAATTAACATTTCAAATGTTTTGTTACTTTGCTGTGGGATTAACGTTATTAATTGGCATATCCTACTTTTTATATAATCAGTCTCGCCTTAAAAGGATGAACAAACAAATAATCCAAATCAAAGAGAAAAAGCCAACATTTTTAATTTATAATAAATGCAATACCACTGAACATTTAAAGCATGTACTTATAGTATTAGAACGTTTAGGCTTTAAACCTACTACTAATGAAACTCAATGGGATCTCTTATGGTCTCATGAATACCCATTCTTAACATTGGCACCGATTTTACAAAATTTACAACCTCATCAACGTATAAATCATTTTCCTGGTTGTGGTTATATTACAAACAAAGGACATTTATCAACATCAGAAGGTCGTTATATACCTAAAGCATTTAAGATTCCAAAGGATAAAGATCTTTTACTTACGTATGCCTCTTTGTATCCGAACAAATATTTTGTTATAAAGTCTAATGGCCATCGTGGTATCAAGGTTATTAAGATTAATGATGTGAATTTAACTGATACAGATTCTTTCGTGCAAGAATTTATAGATCGACCATACCTCATCGATAATTATAAGTTTGATATAGGCATTTATACCGTATTTACATCAATCGATCCACTCAGAGTATATGTTTACAAAGGAGATGTTTTACTTAGATTTTGTCCAGTAGAGTATTATCCATTTGATAGCAATAATTTAGATAAGTACGTTATCGGTGATGATTATCGACCTATTTGGGAAGTACCATCTTTAAAAAATTATTATACTCATTTTGGATTTTCAATGAAAGATTCATTGGATGCATATATCAAGTCGAAAGGAAAAGATCCACAAAAAATATGGAGCAATATACATGAGGCAATCCGAGAAGTAGCACTAATGAAAGAAGGCCAAGTAAAAGAAGCAATTCAACGTTTCGGCGGTGGAAGAAATTATTTTGAATTGGTCAGATTTGATTTCACACTCGATGAAGATTTGAATGTATATACAATGGAAGCAAATATGTCTCCAAATTTATCTTCTGCGCACTATCCACCTAATCAGTTACTTTATGAGCAAGTTATATTTAATTTATTTGCACTCATTGGCATTGGTCAAAGGATTAAAGAGAATGATTTTGAAACAAGGTCATTTATATTCTTTATTAAATTGTCTAAAGTTTTTATATACGAAACAAAATTAATTTCTAAATAAAATATTTACATTACAGGAACAAACTGGGATATGAAATGGAAGTTGCAACTAAAAATTTAGTAGTATTACCAGAACTTTGTGCAAATTGCAAAGATTGTTTTGTTATAGAATGTCAATTATGTAGTCCATGTTTCACACCAGAGACCAAACTCATTTTATCTCAAAGTTATAAAGAACATCAAAATAAAATGGATTTTCAAAGGATATTTCCACCTCCTATAGTAAGTTCTGGAAAAAGTCTTTAAAAAATATATATATATAATTTATATTTATTAATCTTTTATTTAATATCATTTTTTAGGTCAAAGGAATGGTATTAAAAGATTATACATTACGAAATCAGTTACTTACAAGATGGTATCAAGGAAAATGTGCATTGGATCATACATGGTGTATTTAATAACATTTTATACATACAAATACAATAATTTTTAATGAAATCATAAAATGCAAAAACAAGTATGAGAAAATTAATATCAAAATAAGAATAGTTGTCAATTATATTGTTGCGCGAATCGTAATATATATATATATATAAAAACAATGAAAAAAATCATACAGTCAAACTCTCAGTATTATAATTTTTTATTATCGATCTTCATTTTTTAATTTTATGACTTTTTTTTAACTTTAGACTCTGGTGCATTCGGGTTTGTACCTTCGTAAAAATTTTTAAGTAAATTTATAGCTTCTTCACTTTTTATATCTCCTATTACTGTTACTTTGGTATCATAAACATTGGATACTTTGAAAACACTTATACATCCTCCAAATCTGTCATTTCTACAGCCATAAATAATACTGCGTACTCGTAATTGATATAATGCAGATGTACACATTATACATGGTTCTACAGTAACAACAATATCAATGTTAGAAAAAACTTCTTTATAATCTAAACATCTTTCTTTACAGAATACTAGAACTTGATCAATGCAATTCATTTCAGCGTGTCTCGTTGCGTTACAAGTTTCATTAACAGTGTTATTACTTTCTGCAATAATTTCATTATTATATATAAATAAACATCCAACAGGAACTTCGCCAACTTTTAATGAAGCTGCAGCTTTTTTTAAGGCAATGTCCATCCACGCGACTGCATTCATGATGATATTAAAATTAATAATAATATAAGTCTTAAAGTACAAACAGTTAGTCATATAGAAACGAGTCTCCTATCGTTTGTAAGAAGAAGATGACTTTTTATAACCATATATGTTAGTCCATATTATAGATAAAAAAATGTTCTTCGTGTGTACTTATTGTAATAACACAAATGTTTAATTAGTAAAATATTCTGCTAATCCAAGGTCTTGCAATCTTTGTTTTGTTTTCTGATCCCAGTTTTGATTTCCTACAGATCTTGGACTAGGATGAGTAATCCACAGAACCTGAAACAGTAATGAATTACATGAAATATAAAATAACACAGAGAGAATATATATGTATATGTATTAATAATAATAATGGTTATTATTACCTGTACAGATAAATTATCTGCGCTTACTACAGTCTGCGCTCTTTTCTCTGCAAATCTTCCTATACCGACTACAATCTTTATATCCAACAATTGAATAATTTTGGATAATGCCTGATCACACAATTCATGTATTAATCTTTGTTCTTCACCCTGCAAATAATATTTTGTAAGTATATAAAAATAATGAAAAGTAAGAGAGAGTAAATATTGCCTTTAATTCCGCAGGTGTGATGTTTCTGCCTTTATGATCCATTAGAGCAATAGGACAATAATTATGTACATAAGAATGTTTAAATAAATTTTGCGGTGATCCGCACATTTCTTTGAAAAGGCCCCAAAGCCTTTTACCGCTAATCTCACTACGTTTACAATCAAACCCCGTTACTTTTCTATCCGGCTGTTCTCGTGTAGGTTTCCCAATAAAACCATGAAGTTTCAACCAGTCGCGAACCATACTAATTTCGCCAAATGGTACGCCTGTTTGTGACATACCCCATGGACCAGGATTCATTCCAAGGAATAAGATCTTTTTGGGTCCATTACAATAGGTTTGAACGTACATTGCATGTACCTCAAATGCGTAGATAATTGGATTATAAACGTATGCAACGCTCGAAGGGAAATTTATAGTTTGTAGTTTTTGACATAGTTCTTGTTCAATTAATAATAGTTTTTCATGAACTGGCAATTGAACGGACGACAATGCCAATGAATGATCTGTATTATTTGGAATTTCTGTTAAACGTTCAGACGATTTATCATCATCGGAGCTACCCTTATTATTATCAGACACTGATAACTTTAATTTTTTTGAATTTGACCTTTTAGATGGATTCTCACATTCAGAATAATTTCTTTTTTTAGGAGGCATGCTGTACGTGTTTCTTCGACAACTATTTCTAATTATGCTTACAGAATCACATATATATATATATATATACACACTATTTATTCGTTAAAATAATTAATATTTTTACAACAAACGAATAAATAATAATAAATTGATCCGCAAGTACCTTATGTCATGATAAAAATTTCAACTGATTATAAATATTTCTTTTCACGTGTTTCGAATGGAGGGAAATTCAAACATGGCGCATTAATGTTTGGTCATCGATCAAATTTAATCTAGATATACTGTGTAACATAACGTTATTAATACGATAATGATTAACAATTGAACGATTGAATTTTATAATTTATTTTTCATTTAAGTATCAAAAATCATTGCACCAAGGACAATTCATGAAAATTACTTTAACCAATAAAAGGTATCGTCAACAACGTCAACGACGTAATATTAAATTTATTCCATCTACTACTACCATGCTTATCGAGTATCAGCAAGTTTCGTGGATAAGCAGTTTGGTGTAATTTTAAAAGTTATACATGTGATTATTAATTTAGTTATATATTAATATCTTGAAAAAGAGATAATAAAAATGTTGATAAATTTGGGAAATATAATTGGTATAACGTTGGAAATGTTATTTTGAATTACGCGATTGTGCGATATATTTGTATATATATATATATATATTCATATATATATATATATAACCGATTAAAACGTGTACGTGTTTGTGTTGAGTGTAGTAACGTTCATGCTGTTGAGTTTATATACATTGAACGATATTTTGTGTGTTATGTTGTGAAAAATTATAGGAAACAAAAATATTGATGATCAGAAATGGAAAATCAAAATGGTCCTCCCATCAAAAGTAATAATCCTGCTCCAACGGTTGAGCAGATTAATGCAGATAAAATAACTCAGGTATTTCATTAAAATCGTTTTATTTCAATGTGTCGTGAGTTTGGTTTTTAAGTGGGTCGTTTAGATAGATAATATTTTTTTTTCTTTTTTTTTTATAACCTAATTAATTATATACAATACAATCTGAAACGATGAAATTTTTGATTTATTTCACAGTTGGCCAACAAGTATTGGGCACCGCATACTACAGATATACATCTTCCATTCAATTCTCAAATAGTAGATGACATTTATATTCAAGAAATATGTGCTTCGAAGTTTTCAATTCGGCGCATTATGATGCTAGAATTCAGTCAATATTTGGAAAATTTTCTATGGCCGAATTATCATATAGAAACTGCTACACGTGCTCATACTATGTCCATCGTTGTTATGGTCAATGAGAAATTTAGAGAGCGCGTACAAGTTTGGGAAGCATTCGAAAAGAATCCTAATCAATTCGCAGGATTTTTTCAAAAAGTTCTTGAAGCATGCTTAGAGGAGAGCATAATGGATTTTGATCTTAAGGAACAAACCGCTCTTATCGTCTTTTTGAATCATTGCTTCAATTCCATGGAAGTACCGCTAGTTAGAGAAGAAGTAAAGAGACTGGTATCGTTGTCTATGTGGATTTCATTGCAAGAGGGACGTAGAGAATTAGAATTTAAAAAGTATCCAAAATGGAGAAAATACTGGAAGGTTATAAGGAAAAAAGATAATCCCGAGTTGAAAGAAAAACTAGAATGGGAACGTAAATTTTTGCATAGACTAATGATCAAATTTATGACCATATTAGAAACAATTCCACTTGAAGGTAATTGATGCACGAGTTCCTGACAGGAAAAAAGGTAAGCCATGACCTCTAGTTGTAGGACAAAAATATTGATGATCAAATAATATTTTAAGATATTAACAATTACATGTTGCGTATAAAGAAATTTGTCCTTATGTCAATTGTATACAGAGGCTTACAACAGATACCATTTTTGCCTTTAGGAACTCGTGTTACTATCTTTTTTTTTATATTTTGATATATATACATATCTATGTATTTATAGGAACAATATAACTTTAAATACATTGTTACAGAACCTGTTTTCCCTGACAAAATACGTTATTGTGAAAGATTTTTGGAACTGATCATCGATTTGGAGGCTCTTCTACCAACCAGACGTTTCTTTAATACTGTGATGGATGATTGCCATTTGGTAGTGCGCTGTCAACTATCTAATTTGTTACATCGGCCAGAAGGTGGACTGTTTGGTCAGGTAAGTTTTAGAAACATAATATCAGGATATATAAATAGAGTATGTAAGATAGTATATTTAATTATGAGTATGCATGAACATTTGTGTGGTGAAATGATTTTCTTTTTATACAAACATTGCCATATTATACAAACAAATATTACATAAATATTTTGGAAACATAAAGGTTTTATAGTTAACTTTGACTATATACCGAATATAAGTATTAATACTTTACTAGGTAATATATATTTATAAAATTGTATTATATTATTAATTAACACACATTTTGATTATATACACAAATCTATTTGATTTAAGGCACATACAATTTACAAGATATCAAATATTATAACGCCATTTAAAATTTATTGATATTAATCATTAGATATGTCTTATTTGGACATTCAGTCAGATTTATTATTTATAAGATATAACATAAATGCACTTTAATAACCTGCATTTATTGCTGTCATCTCTTCTCCCCAATCAAGGTCTTCAATATTATCTCCATTATTACAACAATTGCATGTTTTCCCAAGTAAAAACGTTACTCTTTTTCGACCAAATACGCATATATAAAGTATAAAAATTGCTTGTAACAAATTAACAACAATGTGGCAATATGTTAAAGCTTCATATTTTAATCCTGACAGTAATAAAGATATCCAACTAATGCTCATTATTGCGAATAGAAAAACAAACATTCTGAAGCTGTATTTCATTTTATGGTGAATTCTGCCATACGTACTCATTCTTTTAATCCTGTTTGCCGTTGTTAAAACAAAGCAAAAATCAACTATTATTGTAAGAGCAATAGACATAAACAATACCGAAAGAGCTAGCCAACCAACAGTTTCTTGAGCGGGGTATACCGTACCACCTATGGAGGGTTTGTCAGTTTCTAATGCAAAATGTGCAAAAATCGCGGTTGTAGCGATAGTAATGGTTGATCCCCAAACATATGCGGAGTAGTAACAATATTTTCTCCCATCGGTTATGCGCAGAAATACATTGCGAGATCTAAATGTATTCCAAACGTAATAGCCCAAAGCATTGAGCCAAAAGAAAGCAGCTAATAAAGACACGTACGCGACTGTATCTGAAACAAAAAAAAAAAATCAAAGAAAATCAAGTGAAAGCTTGATTTTATTGGAATTCAACATTTAATCGATTTTAAACTTACCGGCTATCATAAAGCTAACATGACTACCAAGTTCGGTGAATATTCTTACTGTCGAGGCACATTGATTTGCTATAAGGCACAATGTCATACTAGTTATTATATTACCTACAA
>OU427018.1:1933810-2046310 GCA_911387935.1 Dolichovespula saxonica | reverse complement strand
AACACGCAAAAGCTAGTGGACAATTAAGAATACTTTATCAGCCTGCACGAGATTGATTAAGGTGGGAAAATAGAAAAAAGGAAGAAAAATTAACGGAGAATATTTACTTATCCTGTGATATTTGAATGAGACTTTCGATTTCTGTCAGTACCGTTCCGTTCTCCGTTTCGGTAATATTAAAATCCTCCTCTTCGCTGTTTATTTGATAAAAGCCCAATGTACATTTGATACGAATGTTACTGCCGTCACTGCAATTCCTTCCGGCCATCCACGTCGTGCCATTTTGACAGCAATTTATGTCGATGGCTTCGCTTAATAAGCCGGTCCATATTAGCCAATGAAGGCATAATATCCAAACAGGTACTGTAAATGCCGTTAAGCGAAATGAGTTCATACGAGAAATTAATATAGGGCAACGCGCGTTGTCTTCTTCTTCCTTTTTCTTTTTTTTTTTTTTTTCTTTTTTTTTTCGCCGTTTCTCTTCAATTTTATTGAAAATAAAATGAAATAAATTAAAAACAATTAAGCGATAAAAGGATTTGAAAAGCACTTTTCGAATGGATCTTTTTTAATGCCATGCGATGCATCTTTTCTTTCCTTTTTTTCTTTTTACGATAGGTCAATGCATCATTTTGATAAATGAACGTGATTGATACGCGATAATCGCGATTTCTAATACCGGAAAATGAAGAGACTATCTATAGATTTAACATCGATAAGAACGATAATAATCTTTTTTACATTACCTACGTATTTATTTCGCATATAACGTGCATTAATAATATTAATAGACGTGAGATAAAAGAGAGAGAGAGAAATGAATCATATCGAATATAAATATGAACGAAAGAGTAAATATTTCCAATATGATTTTTTAGGGATAAAATAATTATTCGAACCGATCAGATGAGATCCTACGATGTTATTGTATTTTGATTTCAAATCTCGCGTGAGGATTAACACAATCATTGATTTCTTTTTTTATCACTTTGTACGATCAGTACAGAAAATCGAGATTTCTCGATAGAAATGCCGATCACCTCTTTTCAATGCATTTCAATACGAGCTGATTTTCGATGTTCGTCATGTACATTGTTTAAAAAATTTATTATTTAACGTGACGACGTATTTTACCATTTTACATATTTTCACGAAAGTCTTTAATATCGCTTTTAGATTTTATTTTATTTTATTTTTCTTTTTTTGTGTGCGCGCGCACGTTAATATCCACGTGTATATAAATTGAATATATGTGCATATTTAAGAAGAACGAATTTTTATTCTGTTATAAATTTGTGGATGGATCTACGTAAATATCAAATGACGCGCGTCACAAATGCGTATATAAATATATATATTTTATATATTATATACATACATACATGCATATGTTTTGCATCTTTGCAAAAAAAAAAAACAAATAACTTTTCACACATAATGTATGTATATTTGTTGTCTCCAAAAATGAAATGATGAGAAAAAAATATTGACACCTTACCTTTCATCGGCGATAAAGTAATCTTTCTTTCGTAATTCATATTCGACGACATTTATTTTTCACTATCTATTGCCACATCTCATTTTTTTTCTCTCGTCGGATAATCGAAGTTAATTGATTAAAAAAGAAAAAAAAAAACAAAAAAAAAAGAAGAAAAAATAAATAAATTAATTAAAAGTATAGAAAATCAAAACATGATAAAATTTCGATCGCTGCCTCCCCAAATTCTTATACGTCTTATTCGTTTATGTATGGCGCGCAGTTATCAAAGGGCACCATAAATGTCTCTCTTTGTGCGTGAGAAAGTCAACTGTAAAATGAGTACAAGAGAGTAATACGTCGACGTTTAACATCCCACCACCTCGCCCTAAAATACTATTGTCTATATAAAAACACCATGTATAACTTTTTCGGAGTATCTTTCAGACTGTCGTTGGATAAAAGTTCTTTCTCGCTCTCGAGAAATAACGCGAATGTAGAGGAGAGGGGGAAAAAAAGCAAGCGAGAAAGAGAAGGGGAAAAGAAAAGAAAAAAAAAAAAAATAAAGAAAAAGAAAAAGATGAATAGAACGGCAAAGCTACCCTGACGAATTCTTCTTGCTCTTCTGTACCGACGACTATGCAACACACAATCACCGCTCGATTACAAAAAAAGGAACCAAAAAAACAAAAAAACGAAAACGAAAAACGTCACCGAACCAACTACTGTTCTCCTTTTTATTGCTGTATATTTTCGATTTTATGTCGTCGCGAGAGATTCTACCGGGAATATTTTCTGAATGAGTTAATATTTTTAAGTGAACGACCTTTGCGTATTTGACAAAACTTCGGGCAATGTTAAAAAGTACTTTTTCTTTTTCGTTTTTTCTTTATTTTCGTGGATTCGTACGCATTAAAAAAAAAAAAAAAAAAAAAAAAAAACAAGAAAAGGAGAGAACTCGATCTTTCGGAAGAGAAAGACGTTACCGCACACGCGATACGCACGATACTGAACGAACGATTGTCCGGACCATTAGGCGTTTCTCGCGAACGCCCATAGATAGAAAAACATCTGCCTCTTGACGAGTTACAATTTTTTCTTTTTTTTTTTTTTCCTTTCGATCAAGAAAGACGGATAAAAAGAACGAGAGAGCGAGAGAGCAAAAAAGAGGAAAGAAAGAAAAAGAAGATAATCAATTGGAGTGTCTTGTGTTCTTGGTAGATTGAAATTGACATACTATATTTATCCTTTATATTTATTTATTTATAACGAAGATAAAATTTTATTTATTCCTCTTGTATGCAATTATACGTATATTATATTAGGTTTAGTAAAAAGAAATCCATTATTTTTCCCAATATAATTCATGCAAAAATAATGGATTTCTTTTTATTACACCTAACATATGCATTTAAATATATTCAAGCTCTTTATATACGGTGGGACGTTTAACGACAATGAATGTAAATGTATTAAGAAAATTTAGAGAAACGGTATATTGTTTTTAATTAAGATTAAAATTACTATGCGTCCGTAAGATAGATGTTTGTTAGAAAAAAAAAAATAAATAAATAAATAAAAATAAAAATAAAAATTGACATTCGAAAGAAGTAGTAACTCGTAATGAATGATACGATACAAATCTCCTCGATCTATGGATTGGTATATTATTAATAATAAACTATAATAATATCATTCATCGATGGATATCATATTACTTTGAATATACTATCATTATATTGATAGTCTAATTTTAGCACTTAAATATGTTACGATAAGCCGTAATTTATATACTATACAAGCATTATATACACGTGTGAAACATTAAATTAACTACACGTGTCATGATAATGCGTACCAATGTCAATTGTAAATTCTCTTACAAACACTCATTTGATTGTATTATAAATTATTGTTGAGATATATATCATGCATATATATATATATATATAAGTATGTACACGTATATATGTATATGATCGCATCGCAAATAATCATAAACGATAATTATAATAAGATATCTGTATTAACGAAGAGATAAGAATAAAGATGAAAAAATGTTTAATCCCAAAAATATATACGGAGATGAGTGTTCTAAGGAGGGGGGAGGGAAACAAAAAGAAAAAAACAAGAAAAATTCCATTACTTTATCATAATAACTATTTTTAATTGTGTAGTTGAGAGTAATACATCGAGGAACTCTCGAAGAGCGCCGATTAAATTGACGCGTGAATAAAAGTGATTAATTACAATTGTCACTGTGCACGTATCTTGTTTTCTTTTTTTTCTGTATATTATTGTTATTATCTTTTATTTTTTTTTATTTTCTTTATTGTTATCCTTTTTCACGTCGACTCATACGTAAGCGTTCACGTCATCGTGAATCGACAAAAAATATGTCCGAAAATTTTGACATCAAAAAAAGAAAAAAAGTGAAAGGAGGGGAAGCGAAAACTACGTTTCGAAAAAATGTACGATTTGCATACTGCTCATGTATTTTTTATTAATATTGAAATGGAATGGAATATACCGTAATGTAAATGACATTATTCGTGGCTTACGTAAAAAGACGTGTGGGGAAAAAAAAAGTAAATTAGAAAGAAGCATACATATATATGGTAACGCAAGTCAATTGGAATGGGAGATAGAGAAAGAAAAAGATAGAGAAAGAGAGAGAGAGAGAGAGAGAAACGAAGAACGAGTCCTTGAAACGAGACAAAAATAATATCTGCTCCTATACTGTCATCGTTCATAATACTAACGCTCATAATAATAAAATCAATTATTAAAACATCTTTTTGAAGATAGTTAAAAAAGAAACAAATCGTTTATGAGCGATCAGAGAGTATGTATGTACTTATTTATATTTGATTATACATAATCGGATCTTGATGAACTTTGTACCGATGCACGTTGTTTGTGTGTGTGTGTGTGTGTGTGTGTGTGTGTGTGTGTGTGTGTGTATCTGTATATTATGAAATATTACGATGTATTTAAAAAAAGAAAAGCTCGTATTATCTATTTCCTTAATCATATTACGATCGTTATTTCAGCTCCTGGAAATGCTAAAGTTCTATGCCAGATTTGAAATCAGCGAAGAAACGGGAGATCCTTTGACCGATCACGATATGACTCAATTACATTATGCGAAAATTACGTCCCTTCAGGTATAAAATGTTATAACGTACGCATATGACGTACTAGATCATTTTCAATAGATCATTTTTCTATGCACGATAAATTATGTATCAATTGTAAAATCTACGTACGTATGTAATTTTTTTCTTCTTTTTTTTTTTTTTTTTCTCCAACACAGAAAGCTGTCTTCGCTAAATTTCGTGATTTACGAAATTTTGCCCTGGCAAATGTAGCGAGCGTGGATACCAGAGATGCGCTTAATAAACACTTCGGTTCTCTCAGGTGAATACTAAATCATCGTTGAATAGAAAATTTACATTATGGACGTAACGTTAATCTATTATTATGTATTACTATTAACGGATTTGTCGATATTAATTTACAGTCAAGAGGAATTGAAATCTATTGCAAGTTATTTAAATTTGGTACCACCGAAGGAAAGGGAGAAAAATGAGAATTGGTATCGCTTGGACATCGATTTTCTTCGAGAACTATTGGTAATTCAAAAGTTCAATCTTTTTGCTCGTCCTATCGTAAACGCAACTCTACTTTTTCTTTATTTTCTACAAAAATATTCTTTCTCCTCTACGTTTCAGATATCGCGACACGAACGTAGAGCGTCGCAGCTCGAGGAATTAAACGAAATGCCGCTCTATCCGACCGAGGATATAATTTGGAACGAAAGCATCGTACCGACCGAATATTTTTCAGGGGAAGGTTGTTTGGCTTTGCCGAAATTAAATTTGCAATTTTTGACCCTCCACGATTATCTACTGAGGAACTTTAATCTATTTCGTTTGGAATCCACGTGTACGTAATAATTATGTTCGAACGGAATTTGATACTACAATATAAGTATTGATCTACGTTTCTCTCTTCTTCTTTTTTTTTTTTTTTTTTTTTTTCGAAATGCCAACATGTTTACGTTGATTTCATTATCGTTTACAGATGAAATACGTCAAGATATCGAAGACGCCGTTAGTAGACTGAGTCCGTGGTATGTGACTCATACGAATTACTATAGATATGCCTAATCATATTCAGATTTATTATAACGTCGAACTTCTTAATTTTCAATTTTTTTTTTCTTTTTTTTTTTTTTTTATCGAACTTTGATATTTTTTTTCTTTTTTTTTTTTTTTTTTTTTTTTTTTAGGCAAGCGGAGGACGGTGGCGTATATTTTGGTGGTTGGGCCAGAATGGCACAACCAATTACACAATTTGCGGTAGTCGAGGTGGCCAAACCGAACATAGGTGAAAAGAGACCGTCTAGGGTACGTGCCGATGTCACGATAAATTTGAGCGTACGAAAGGAGATCAAGTCGGAATGGGAAAATCTACGAAAGCACGATGTTTGTTTTCTTATTACAGTTAAACCACAAAATCCGATCGGTAAACAACATTGATTGCATCATATTTTGTTAATGTTAAATAAACGAGAGTAAGAAATTTCGACGGATATATATTTTTTTCTTTTCTCTCTTTTTTTTTTTTTTTTTGTTATCCTTTGCAGGTACAAAGTACAGCCATAAGCTTCCTTTTATACCGCAAGTTGGTTTAGCGACGGTACGGGGATGCGAAGTCGAGGGTATGTTAGACTCGAATGGGAGAGTCATCGAAGATGGTCCCGAGCCAAGACCAATTTTACCAGGAGATACGAGAACTTACAGGGTTTGGTTAGACTCGAATCAATATCGAATCGATATGGATAACGCCAGTCACGGAGGCGAAGATGTTTACGAAGGATTTAACGTAATAATGAGACGTAAGCCCAAAGAAAATAATTTTAAAGCTGTATTAGAGACAATAAGGGAACTCATGAACACGGAATGCGTTGTCCCGGATTGGCTTCATGACATCATACTCGGTTATGGTGATCCCGGTGCTGCTCGTTATTCCAGGTATGATATCGTGACAAGTTGAATTTTAATAAAGTTTCTATTCTCACGTGATATATTTACGATATTATTTGATCGTCATTATCATCGACAGGATGCCGAACGAAATAGCGACTATGGACTTCAACGATACGTTCCTCGATATCGATCATTTACGATCCAGCTTTCCGCATTACGAAATCAGAGTGAAATCCGACGAACCGGAAAAACTCGTCAGACCATTCCGATTGACGTTCGAAGATGTTATCGCTAAACAAAATAACGAAAATATCGATAAAATAATTATTGTTGAACCTCACGTACCACCTAGCCGAGGCCCGTACAAAGCTAATGAACCTAAAAAGTTCGTATAAGAATAATTTTATTATATATATATATATATATATATATATATATATATATATATATATATATATATATATATATAATTATACATATACAATATAATTATATATGTATACATATATATATATATATAATTTTATTATTATATATATATATATATATATATATATATATATAATTTTATTATATATATATATATATATGTATATATGTATGTATATATCCATGACCTTTCTTTCGTTATACTTAAAATTACCTTTGACATTTATTCCAGAAATCAAATCCCTTTTACTCCAACCCAAGTGGAGGCCATCAGGGCCGGAATGCAACCAGGTTTAACTCTCGTAGTAGGTCCACCTGGTACTGGTAAAACCGATGTAGCGGTACAAATAATATCTAATCTTTATCATAATTTTCCATATCAAAGAACACTCATAGTAACGCATTCGAATCAAGCGTTAAATCAATTGTTTGAAAAAATTATGGCCCTTGATATCGACGAACGTCACCTGTTACGTCTTGGCCATGGAGAAGAGGCATTAGAAACCGAAAAGGATTTCAGTAGATACGGTAGAGTCAACTATGTCCTGGCCAAACGTTTAGATCTACTTATGGAAGTACAAAGGTTACAGGTAACACACCAAACGTATTATATTTGTTCGTCTTTATATAAATTTTTACGAAGAAACTTTGATTATTATTTTTATTGATATTTGTTGAAAAGGAATCGTTGAGCGTTAAGGGTGATGTTGCATATACTTGCGAGACAGCAGGACATTTCTTTATGTATCAAATACAAACACGCTGGGAACGTTTTGAGACTAGGATTAAACAAAGACAGGGATCAGAAGCATCGTCGTCGTCGGCTATTATCGTGGATGAAGAATTTCCTTTCCATAAATTCTTCGACAATGCTCCACAGCCATTGTTCAAACATAAGACATTTGAGGATGACATGGAGATCGCACGAAGTTGTTTCCGGTAGATAAATACGTCGTTTCTATCTCTCCGTTACATATTTATTTATTTGTTTGTTCATTTGTTTATTTGTTTGAAATATTGGATCCGATCAAAAGTGGATTTATTGCTTTTATAGGTACATCGAAAGAATATTCGCGCAATTGGAAGAGTTTAGAGCATTCGAGTTGCTAAGATCCGGACTTGACAGATCTAAATATTTGTTGGTGAAGGAGGCAAAGGTCATAGCTATGACGTGCACGCACGCAGCATTGAAAAGGCGCGAGCTCGTCGATATGGGTTTCAAATATGACAACATCCTGATGGAGGAGTCGGCGCAAATTTTAGAAATCGAAACTTTCATCCCTTTGTTACTTCAAAATCCTCAAGACGGTTATAATCGTTTGAAACGTTGGATAATGATTGGCGATCACCATCAATTGCCCCCAGTTATTAAAAATATGGCATTCCAAAAGTACTCGAATATGGAACAGTCGCTTTTCGCACGATTCGTAAGATTGGGTGTGCCGACGGTCGATTTGGATGGCCAAGGACGAGCCAGGCCAAGTATATGCAATTTATATAATTGGCGATACAAAAAGCTCGGCAATTTGTTACACGTCGAACGTAGCCCCGAATATTTGGTTGCAAATGCGGGCTTCCTTTACGATTTTCAATTGGTCAACGTCGAAGATTTCAATGGTATAGGAGAAAGTGAGCCAAGCGCTTATTTTTATCAAAATCTCGCCGAGGCGGAATATTGCGTAGCCGTGTTCATGTACATGCGTTTGTTGGGTTATCCGGCTGATAAAATCAGTATATTGACTACTTATAACGGTCAGAAGCATCTCATAAGAGACGTGATAAATATAAGATGCGCAAACAATCCTTTGATAGGTCGGCCGAACAAAGTAACAACCGTCGATAAGTATCAGGGTCAACAAAATGATTATATAATATTGTCTTTGGTAAAAACACGAGCGGTAGGCCATCTAAGGGATGCTAGACGTTTGGTGGTAGCAATGTCAAGGGCACGGCTAGGTCTATACGTGTTTGCCAGAGTGTCCCTTTTCAAAAATTGTTTCGAACTTACCCCTGCATTCAATCAACTTATGCAACGACCGTTAAAGCTTCAACTTTTACCTCAAGAAACTTACCCCACCGATAGATTGAACGATGCCATTCCATCGACGTCTCCTATGGAAATAGAAGACATGCCGCATATGGCTAAATTCGTTTACGATTACTATATGGACAAAGTCAGTGGTATAAAGGTAAGTTTTCATTTCACATATGAGTTCTTCATTTGTCTTTTTTTTGTTTTTTTTTTGTTTTCTTTCTTTTTTTTTTCTTTTTTCTAAATAATTTATAATAATGAACGTACGACTGCATTTATATAATGAAATATTATTTCTCCTATAATATAAGGAATCGCAAAAAATGTGGCAAAAACCTGGTAGTATGCAAACGACTGGTAGCCCGGTACACAAAGTTCCTGCTCATCCTGGTGCTGATGATGACACGGATGATGAAGAAGAAGAAGAAGAAGAAGAAGAAAAAGAAGAAGAAGAAAAAGAAGAAGAAAAAGTAGAAGAAAAAGAAAAAGAAGAAGAACAGAAACAGCAAGAAACAAAAGAGATTATAAATGAAATAACCGAAAATAAATGCGAGCCGATAAAAAACTTGATCGAAGAACCAACTTCTCAAGCAGAAGATAACGATGAATAAACGTGTGATCAAGTTGATTCTTTATTAAACATTTTTTAAGCCTCCCCGATTGTAGACTTAACCGAGAACTATTTTAAAAGATCACCGAGAATCGATTGATAATATCAATTCTAAGAATATACGTTTTATTAAAGCGATACAGTATATTTTTATTATTAATATTATAATATAAATATATATTATATTTATATAAATATATATATAATATATATATATTATCACTTATATGCTATAAATAATGCATTTATCAAAAGTAATTCTCACACTGATCGGTTTATATAATCCACTTCGTTATTACTAAACGAGTTCTGTTTTTTTCTTCTTTGTAAGTATTCCCTTCTTGCGAGACTTCATTTTTTCTATCTTTTGTACTCTTTTTACATCCTCGTTCGAAATTTGTACACTGGATGGTACATAGCTTTCATCAAATTTCATTAACTTTCCTTTAAAGTTAGGCTCGTATTCTTCGACCGAAGGCTTTATACCTTTAGAATTAGGTACATATTCTTCTACTAATTCCATGGAAGTAATACTATGAGGTTCATAAGCTTCGTAAGAAGCATTAAGATTTTTAATGGAATTAGGTATATACGGAACATCATCCAAAACGTCATCGCGTTTTTGCGCTGGCGTATATTCGTTAGACGTCATTTGCATACTCTGCAGCGTACTTTTTCTACTTGGTATATATTTTAAAGGAGGAGAATTTTCTTTTATAAGTGAATCCGGTACGTACTCTTCTAATGCCTGATCGAAAGAATAATTTAACTGTTGTATCTGAGAACCGCTATGATTGTCGGGTTTTTCTAGATCTGTCTCCTTCTTCGTTAAACTATCTACCAATTCTTTGGTAGTCTGCTTTTCATCGCCGGAACTTTGTTCTTGTATATCGTTCTTCGTTAACTTTCTTCTCGCAGGCGATACATTTACTCTAATCGTTAACAACGACGTATCTTTGGTCCATTCAAAGGAATCAATTGTACACCTGCGATATAATTTTTATATTTAAAGAGATATAAAATAAACGTCGGCGGGGTGATTAATTTTAAAACGAAACAGATATCTTTCTTACGTTATCTCCAATTGCCTCGTAGACTTTTTCCATTGGCAGCCTTCGAATTTTCTACGGCATTGTTCGGTGATATTGTTTTTACAGTTACGTAAAATGATCCTTTCCAATATTTTATAAACCGCCGCCCAATCTTCAAGATCGAGCCACTTGTTGGTAGAAATCTTTTTCTTCTTTACTTCGATAATTTGTTCTTGAACGGTAACGACAACCGTCGCCACGCAATTGTCCGAGGCCTGAAACACATACACGCAGCTTTTGTTTTTATAACAACGAATATAAAAAAACGTGATCATTTTGACAGCTGTAAACAGCTGTTTGCAAGACAATGATGTACCTTTATCACTTCTATGTATTGCCCCTCTCGAAACATCTTTCTCCAATGTTTCTTCCTTCCTAAAAAATCTTACAAATTATTTCCTAACGTAAAAAATAAACGTATTAAAAAGAAAAGATAATAATTAAAACATTTGTCGTGATCCCTTCGACCGACGATACGGACAATTTTATTTTCTGCTGTGTCTTCTTCTCTTTTCGTTGCTTTACCCGCTAGGTGTGCGCACACGAATCGTACGTGTATACATATATGAACGATACGTATGCACGTATATGCAATTTAACGTACAAATATTAACTGTGAAAGTGAAATGAGTATTAGACGCATGCGCAGAACCTCATCTTGCCATGTGCGCGATCAAATCAATTATTATTTGAAAAATTTGACGAATGTAATTTTTATATGCGATTAATAAAACTATAAAATAATATTAATGTACATTTAAGGGTATATTGTTTTAATCCGAAATAACAATTAACCGTCCGTGAAATATACTTTTAACATAATTTAGATTTTTCTTTACTTATGGTTGTACAACTGCGTTCCAACTTATCCTATACTTTTTGTTTAAATCTTTTTCAATAGAATCTTATCTCGTACTTACGCCTAAATTTAAAATTATTGATATATATATATATATATATATATATGTGTGTGTGTGTGTGTATGTATGTATGTATGTATAGTAATGTTTTACTTCGATATATCATTCTCTTACACATAATACCTATACCGGGAGAAATGATGATGAATGTTATGAAACAGACATATGTGCAGTGTACTTAACCTTATAAGATCTAAAAAAGGTGATATACGTTATAAAAATAGAAATTATAGAAAAATAGGAGTTATAAGAAAGTAAAAATTATGGAGGAAGAAAAAATGCCGACTGTCTTCCAAAAGTTCACTATTTTTCTGGAACAAAATAATCGAACAGTGGTGGTAAGATTATCAAATATTACAGGAATAATTTTTAATATATCTTTGTGGATAACATTTCAATTATTTATTTATTCTTCTGTAGTTTGTTAGCTATGGCGTCACAGGAATTGGTTTATTATTCGCACTGTATAAAATAAGGCCAGTATGTATGACAGTATTTTTTCTTTTCTTTTATTTTTTTTTTTCCAGTTTAATATCATTGCAATCGTTTATCTGTGATATTTATTTTTTGTATTATTATCAATTAGTTTGCAAAATTTAAAAAACCATCTGATGTACCACGCCATTTTCTACAAAATACAGAATTACAAGGACGTGTGGCACGTATAGATCCTTCACATGGTACATTGCTTTTGGTAGATCATAAACCTTTGATACCTTTCCTAAGGTTTAACAAGGACAAGTACTTACCAATAAAACTAGCTGGCATTAATACAACTAATCATGGTAAGTATTATAATTTATTTAATTAATAATAATTAAATAAGATTAATTATTAATATGTGTACGTTTTAAATATACTCCAAAATGTATTATTACAGGTATAAGTTGGTTACAAACTGTAATTGGTGGAAAAAACATTACATTTCTTCCATTAACTAAGAAAGCCGATTATTTAAATTGTATTGTTACATTTTCAGAAAAAGATCAGGTACATAAAAATATGTTTTTCCTTTTATGATTATATTTCTTTGATTATATTACTTTTTATAACATTAATATTAATTATTTTTAGAAATGTTTAAATATTGCGGAAGAATTATTAAAGGTAGGTTTTGCTTCGATATGCAATGATCAAGATTATTTATTAAATAACAAATCTACATTGATATATCACAAGTCTTTAGTCAAAGCAGAGAAATTTGCACAATTTAAAAGAAATGGATATTGGCATTCGGTTAAAAAGCCAACATTTTTATGGAAGATTAAGATATTTTTAAGTGAGAAGTTGAAATCCTTATTGCCAATATTTGTAACAAAACAGCTCAATATTTAAATAGATCTATTAAATATTTTCAATTTTATATAATTACTTTATCGAATCTGAATTGTAGTTTTAAAATGTAAATCATGTTTATGAAAATATTATACAACAAAAAAAAATACCTCTATTAATATATATCCAAGATATATGTTTGAAGGAACATCAATAAACATAAAATAATAACTTTATTGTGAAATATATAGTTATGGTATAACATTTCGAGCATTGAAAAATAATAACTAGCTTAATTTCATTAAAATTAATTCATAGAAAAAATATTTCATATATATATATATAATATATATTTTATATATATATATAAACTTAGTATATGTATTTAATATATTAAGATATGAATTAACATATGAAAATTTATTTTCATTTTCCCTTTTTACATTTTAACACATTTAATTTTCTCATATTTCTTTACAATAAAGATAGAAATAAACTATCAATATCATCAAAGTTAAATGAAGAATTCATTCAATAAATAAACATATTCTTATAATCTTTAATAGTCTCAAAAATTCTTTATAAACATTTAAAACTACGTCTTATTAACTAATTGACCTTATTATACGATCAGTGGAATCCCTGTGTAGAACACAGAATAGGCACGACCTATGTAATTCACATCAATGTCTCTAATAACATTCTTGCACAATATTTATTTTTTTTTTTTAACTTAATTCGATATTGCATATAATTTTTTATGAAAGGTTTAATTTTTGAAATGTTTGTCATTTTGAATTAATTCATTTCGTCTTTCACATTAAGTTAAAATTATTTTTAAAGATTTAAAAGATTTTTTAAATATCCCAAGTAAGTTTGAAGATAATCATCTGTTACATTTATTGCTATATCGAGAACATAATCCTTCGGTCACATGCCTAAATGTGTATATATATATATATATATATATATATATATATATATATATATATATATATATATATATATATATATATATACATATATAGAGAGAGTTTGTAAAACAAAATAATTTCGTGCTTATTTTTAATATAAATCACAGTCTCTAATAGATATTTTATATAAGCATCTTTTGTCTTGCTCATTATTACAATGGAACAATATATATTATAATAAAAAATTAACTGCATCAAAAATCTTTATAGAATGTATTCGAGAATTGAGTACGCGCAGTACTTTGAAATATAAAAATTCTATCTTATAATTAAATCAACTTGAAACATAAAACATAATATAAAATAACAACCCTGCCTTATTTGACTTTTTAAATAATTATGTCTTAATGTTAGTTTTTATTTTGGAATGTTATTATTTTTTTTAGGAGATTCATTATTTTTATGTTCTTCCTTTTGCACTTGTTTTTGAGTATTAGCTTGACTATTTTGAACTGTTTGTTTGTTTATCTCTGATTTTGAATTTGTCTCTTTTTTATTTTCTGACTTAACATCAGAATTTACTTTATTCTTCGCTGTGTCCGATTTAATTTCCTTATTGTTAGATTTTGGAGTCGTTTCAGTATTTGATTTTGCCGCAGGTTTAGTTGCTGTTGTGGTTGTTTCTTGAGTTGGAGCTGTTTTTGATACAGAACTTGGTTTGTCAGTAGTACTTGGTTTGACAGTAGTACTTGGTACCGATGTTGTACTTGGTTTGACAGTAGTGCTTGGTACCGACGTTGTACTTGGTTTGACAGTAGTACTTGGTACCGATGTTGTACTTGGTTTGACAGTAGTACTTGGAACCGATGTTGTACTTGGTTTGACAGTGGTACTTGGTACCGATGTTGTACTTGGTTTGACAGTGGTACTTGGTACCGATGTTGTACTTGGTTTGGAAGTAGTTACTTTTTCCTGCTTAGTAGATGCTTTAGGACTTGTTGCAGTTGGCGTAGAAGTAGTTCCTGCAGTTTTGCTTGTAGGTTTTCCTGTTGTTGATTTTGTTTGAACGGTAGGAGTCTCTACAGTTTGTGGTTTTTCCGTTGTACCATGCATTTTTGGATGTTCCTTTGTATCTTGTTGATTTGAACGATGCATTAATTTCTCCATTTGTGCTAAATGAGGAAAGGCTTGTTCTAAGGGTACTCGAGCTACAAATTCATTATGTGGTGATCCAAGCCATAGATATCCTTTATGAATAAAACCAGCACTTAAACACTTCACTTTATCTTTTACATATGCAATATCAACAAGTTTTCCTGTGGCATCCAATTGCATTATTCCAGTTATAGGTACAAGCATAAATTTTATTGTTTCTAACGAACCAATTGCATGAATAATTCTTTCTACGTAAAAATTTGGATAAATATTCTGTATCGATTGAAATGAAGCTTCTAACAATGTAAGAAGTCTTACTAACAATTTTCTTAAATACGGATGTGGCATTAACGTTTGTATTATTAGAGGATGTTCCGAATCTACATAAGAATATAAACCAACTAGGAAGCCACCATGATTGTCAACATTTATGTTATCTGGTATGCCAGGAAGACCTTCGAGCAATATTTCTTTTTGTCCTGCTTTAGGTCCCTTCAAATTGTATTTAATAATACGCGAAGCTAATGTTTCTATCACAATTAGAAAACTCTCATCTTTACTTAATTTCACTCCGTTTGCAAATGCCAAATCTTCGAGTAATATTTCATTGGTCTTTGTAGCTGCATTATAGCGAATAAGTCTGCAATAAATAATAATGTAAAATATATATACATATATATGTATATAAACGAATATATATTTATTTTTTATAAAATATTATAAAAGATAATTTATACCTTCCAGATGGATCAGCCAACATGGTATAAACACCATCATGTAATGAGAAATCTGTGCTAGAATCTGTCCAAAATATATCCCCATTTTCTGCTACATCTAAACTATTAGGTATTTTTGGAATTTTATTAGCTATTGGTTTAGATATGTCAATAATTTTTTGGTAATTTCCGCTTTGATCAACTTTAAAAATACCTAAATAAGTGTCAACGATATACAAATTGCCTTTCTTATCAAACTTCATACCCAAAATTTTACCACATTCATGATATTGCAAGATTCCATCTATAAGTTTCGATAAATTTAATTATCATTTGCACAATTATAAGTAGAAACAAAATTATTTTTTAATACTTTATACAAAGGTATAACTGATAATCATATAAATATAAATTTTAATTAAAAACCTTTCAACTTACCACATTTACCACCAAATTTCACGAAAGGTACAATTCCTTTTTCATCGATTTTAACAACATAGCCACCTTCTAAACCGGTATATAATTCTCCGTTATAAGAATCAAAGGCCTCAGGACCCTTAAGCTTTCCAACATGCAAAAATTCTATCTCATTTAAGCGATTATTAACATCCAATTTTCCACTTAGCTTAGTTGGCGGTTTTATGCTGAAATATTTATTAAAATATGTTTATCTTAGATGTTTATTGAAAGTCTACAGTATATATTAGTGTAAGTCTAAGTATGTATATATATAAAATCTACCTGTATTCTAAAAAGTTAGAATCTGGAGGAAGTCCTGGTAAAAATGTAATCACAGCTAATAAAAGAGCAGTGTAAATGAAAGCAGTACCTATTGCTTTAAGATACCCCATTACACGAGCGAGACCGAGAGCAAAGAAAAAATTTTAAAAGGGTTCTATAAAGTTACGATGAATCACAAATACGTATTGTGAAAACACGAAAGATTATTGAACATTCGTTCGTATACTCTTTCTGTGCCAATGAAATAGGGGAAAAAGAAAGAACAATTTAGCTAACTGTTTCTTGAATCGTTCAAGATAACGGCATTCCGTGCACTAATGGCGATACGACATTTAAGCTCACATGAAAATATGCTATTCACTTTGAAGTAGTCAAGAACCTGCCACATGGACGGAAGTATTAATAAGATTGATTTCCGTTTAACAATACACCTGTTAAAACAACTTTAAAACTGTCATATCATCTCTGAATATTTCATTAGATATAACATTTAAATTGAGCCGCGATACGTGTAGATAAATTCTTTATCCTTGAAAATAAATTTATTCGATTATTATTGAAAAAATATCTCGTTCATCGTACATGAATATTTTCAAACGCGATATAATTTTTTTTTTTTCCTCCAAATATTTCCCAATCTTTAAAGATAGCAATTACATTTCAATAATGATATTGTAACGTCATGTTATCATTTTTAAGTTACACAGTTGGCAACACTTCTTTTATAAATTGCGCAACTCTTCACGAATATACTTAATGATATTTGAAATCGTAAATGTGGAACGTTTTATTATTATTATTTTTGTTTGAATTCAAATAAATCGATACTATAATATTATTTTTCAAATTGTACAGACAGAATAAAATTAATAACAATGAGTAAATACATTTAAGTACATAAAGCTTTTTAATATGATAGAATATTTTTACATAGTCATTTTCAGATGATTTGGAAGAACAATGTGAAGATGCACTATTTGAAGTTTGTGATGCTCGAGAACGCTATCCATTATTATGTGCTGAAGAATTAGAGAAATGTATTAGATTAACCACCGACATACAGGTAATAATTACTTTTAAAACTAACATATTCTACGTTTATTTTCTTTTTAATACGAATACATATTAATATTAAAAACACGTACATATAATTATATTATTCTCTCTCTCTCTCTCTCTCTCTCTCACACACACACACACACACACACACACACACACACTCTATCTCTGCTAACAAACAAACGAATTACTGTTATAAATTTATTTGTTTTATATGGTATACATTACAGACGGTAAAAGTTGTTTCAAATTTAAAAACATATCAGGACATACAGCCCCTAACAGAAGAGCAAAATGCGCTTTTAAATATTGCGTCAAAAGAACAAAATGTGCCTTACAAACATCAGGGTATGCAGTTAAAAAAAATGTTGAATAAAATTGATAATCTAAAAATGGTCGTAGAACAAATTGAAAAGGAGAAGTTCTGTGAAATAAATAAACTGTTTCATATGTAATTTGGCCATCATACATTTTTTGTAACGATAATCAAATAAGAAACGTTACGATACAATAAGAATATACGCTTGTATAGAATATAATTTATTATTAATATTATATAAGAGAAAGCAGTCTCTAATACAATTGATACATGTATTATTTAAGCAGTCAACTAGATTTTTTATTATATAATACAATTTATCAATTTACGTAGGCTAAGGAGGACTTATTACTTAAAATACTGGTAATATTTTCTATACTCAGACGTTTTACGACGACTTTAACACCTCTTGTAATATCTTCTATAAATTTTAACATCTCTATGCGTTTATCCTCATTTTTTATGTCTGTTTGCATATACAACGATCTTCTTGTATGCCTTACAGATTTTTCATCAGAAGTATTATTACTATGTTTACCATGTTGCATTAAATCCTGATAAAATTCTTCAGTAATGTCTTGTAATTTGTTTGGTACAGTAGAATTTGTTGTTTCATCTGTGTCAGTTACATGGGTAGACGACATTTTCATCATTTTTACTTTCATCTTTGTATTGTATTTACAATCTTGTTGTTTTTTCCTTTTTCTATGTTTCCTTTTTTGTTTTTGAGTAGGTGGTATAGTTTTATTATCTTCCGTTTTAGTAGATTGATCCTCTGCATCATAATCATTTGATTTTTTCATTTTTTTACATGATACTTTTGTTTCTTCTGCGTCCTCAATATTTGAGCATGTAGGTGATGCATTATCATATTTTGTCTCAGTATTATTAGGTGATGGGGTCGAACATTTTTTTACATCAGATAATTCAGTATCAGAAGATACTATTGTACTCATTGCATCTACTACTGTTGAGTTATCAGATGACGTTAATCTTGTAATATATGATGAAGTATCGTGCGGATTTGATTCGTGATTTACCGATGTATTACGTTTCAATAATTTTTCTTTGACTATATTTTGTAACGCTAATGGCATTTGATCTATTGTTATTATTTGACTTGAAATTATTCTTGGAACATTAGGAACGTTGTTCGAATTAATGTTGCAATTATCAGTATATTCTATAAGTTCAGATCGCCTATTATTTATATAATCTTCAAAAGCATTGAAATTGTGTTTAAAATTCATCATTAAATCATCCTTTATATCAAGTTTTTTAAAAGAATTTGATGTTACTTTAGAAAAATCTGTAGACTCATCACTCCAATATTGTATCTCCGAAATAATATTATTTTTTTCATCTTCAATATTTTCTAATACATTTTCTTTAAATTTTGTTGTTTCATCACATATAACAATATTCTTCATATTTGATTCATTTCCCTCATTATGAATAAACGACTTGCTTGATGTAGCTACATTTTGTGAATCAATAAACGTGGATGGATCCATCACATTTATTGATGTTTCTATGCTCTGATCATTAATAGAATCTTCTGTTATAAATATTGAATTTGAGGATAAATTATTGTTTATTGTTATTTTATTCTCATAATTACCCTTAATACTTTCTTTTGGCACTTCGATCATTGTTATCAAATTTTCCAATTTCAACAAACTAGAATTTAATAAACATTTCTCTCCGTCCTTTGTTTCGAATTTTTCTGAATTTTCTAAAACCTCGTCTATATCTGATTTTGTTTTTTGTTCTACAAACGATACAACGTCTTGATCCTGTTGAATCATAAACATACGACCTTCCATTATTAAATCAGTAATATTGGAGGATTTTGCTGTATTATCATCTATTTTCTTTTCCAATTCTTCATTTCTTTTAGATTTTCTATGATCTTTGTTTACTTTATCATGATCATTCATCCATTCTTTCAAATCTGCTGAAAGATATTTTGTAGATTTTGTACGTTGCTCTTCGTTACTTTGCGCTGTTTCAGAAACTTTATGTTTTTTATAATTCTTATCATTCTCATTGTTTTCCTTCGCTACTTTCTTAATGTGCTTATTTTCAGATTTAGTTGTAGAATCTGCATTAGATTCTTTATTTCCATTTATTGAAATTGATTTTTTAACATTTAACAAAGAAATACGAACAACTTTCTTCTTTGCACTTTCTATTTCTTCTTCGATGAGATATTGATATGGTAAATTCACAGAATCTGTAACGCCTTCCTCATTCGAATTTATTGTATTATTTGCCGAATTATTGTTCATTTGTTGTAATTCAGTTTCTTCTGGTTGCATCGTTTCCTGGAATTCGATCTTATCCGATAAAGATGATTTTTCTATATTATTTTGATATTCATTTTTTTCTGCTTCTCTTTCCTCAGATGTAATCGAACAGTTTTTGTTCTTATATGCATCTTTGTTTTCTGTATTTACAGATTCATTCATTAAAGAAACATTCCATGAGATCTCCCTATTACATTCTATTATGTTGGCTTTATCTGTTGTATTTGATAAAGTCGAATTATTTGGATCATAATGGGAACTTAAATTATTTACATCCTTATTTGTATCGGTAGTATCAATTTGTAATTCATCAGCATTCGAAGTTTTTGTTTCTACCTTAAACTCACTTTCCATATTTTTTCTTCCATCATCTTTGTTATTATCATCTAAAGAGTTAATTGTTTTTGATTCAGTTTCTGAATGAACAACCGTATCATCCGCCGGCATACTGCTTTCATCTTTAAAAATTTTTAGAGAAAGTACAATTGCTCGTGAAACTGTAGCAGCTTCTGTATGTTTCTGAAATTTAAGAATGGCGAACATTTTATCCTGACGTGTCCATGATGTATGATCTAGAAAAGTATATAACCGTTAAAGAAAAAGTATATAACCCAGACGCAATGGTTGTGAAAAACAATTCTGGATTAAATTTACACTATTTGTTATTCTTAAACTGTAAACTTAATTTTATCATTTAAATATGTACATATATAATTTTTTTTAAATTATATAAAGGATACTGTATGTTACAAGAAGATGTTTTGTACGAAATTGTTGCCCTTGGCGTGGTTGACTTTTTATAATTCTTCTGATTATTTTCATTAATTCTTTTCCATAGATGAATTTCTTAGAATTCCTAAAATGAGATAAATAAATATAAAGAAAATATAGTTTATATCAAGAAGCAATGTAATGTATTACCTAATTGTACGATGATATTTAAAAGTGAACTTATAAATATTATTTTTATAACATAGCCAATAAGATCCAGGTACAGTTATTGTAGACCCTTCCTGTTGTTCAAGCCAATCAAATTCGCTAATTTTATGTATATGTACTCCAGGCATTTTCTCTCAGGTAAAAGATCTTGAAACAAAGGAACCAATCTTATTTGATCTCTACCATTGATTGATTCCTTCACTATAAATGTCAGATAATACAAGACTCTTTGCTGAAAATAATATGTCTTCCATTTGTATATATATATACACACGCGCGCACGCGCCACACACCACGCACGCGCACACACACGTACACACCCCCACGCACACACACGTACACACCCCCACACACACACATATTCTATAGATTATTTATTTTACTTACACTTGTAATTACTTCATTGATAAATAAATCCTCTATTGAATCCCAAGGTAAAAATGTATATGAATTAAAGCCAGCAAATATTTTCTCTATAGTAATATGTACACCGATTGATGGTACTATTAATAATATATCTGGATAAATCAAGAGAAATATTTAATCGAATATTTAATATATAAGAAGCTATCCGTATAAAAAAAAAAAAAAAAATTTTATAATAAGGTTAACCTTTCTTTGTAGAAGTAAAGTAATACTTGCAGTACAATATCAAAGCAAAAGTAGATAAAAGAGAAGGCACGAAGCTATCAAATATTATCCACAACAGTAATGTTACACAGACAAGTGATAAGCCGCTGGCAATAACATTTACAGGTTCATTATTGTGTAATATAAACTTTATAACACCATAGGATTCAAAGTTTGGGCTTGAGCAGCCTTCGCTTAATCCTAATTTCTTTCCATCTACATTTCTAAATGAAAGCTTTGGTATATCAACTGATTGTGAATATTTTAATGACATCAAAGATAACCCTCAATACTTCTAAATATAAAGAAAATTCTGTCATTACAGTCTCTGACAGCTTTAAGATCGATTTCCTATATAAATAATATTAACTTTTTCATCGATATATTATTAGCATTAATGTACTAATATCGACATTTTTAAAATAACTTATTTAACTGACTATTTATGTTTACAAACACTTTAGAACTTCAACTATAACACGATTTAAATGGACTACATCGAGTATTATGAAATCATATTGCAACATATAGCACAGTCATCGAGTCACCCATATTGAACGCATGAAGTGAAACCGACCTAAGAAATAGTTCGTTGTACACTAAACAAACGTTAATGTGTAACAAAATATTTGAAAAACGTTACTTTAACAAACGTGATTTCATAGAATATGTAAAATATAGTTCGAAATTGAAAATAAAAAAAATCGATATATAAATAATGACGATCGCCTATTGGCTTTCAATAATTTCATGGAAATGAGCCCTAATTGTTTTTACTCCAATGAAATAATTCAAATGGATTCAAAGTGAAGGACGATTAAAGAGAAGAGATATTAATAATATATATATCTATATAAAATTATATCTTTTACTAATAAATAATAAAAACACAGAGATATAATTTGTATTTCCCAGTCGGTATTCTTTTTCTGACAATATCATTTGTACGCTTGCCTTGAACAATGGAATTTGTCCTTAAAAGTAAAAGAGAGAAAGAAAGAAAGAAAGGAAAAAAAAAAGAAACAAAAAAACAAAAACAAAAAGAAATTATAATTCAATATTTAAGGACGATATTCATGGCCATCGATAGATTCTATCGTAAAATCGGAGTTTTATAGAGGAAGATTAAAAAAAAAAAAAAAAATAAAAAAGAAAAAATTGAAGCAAAAGAAAAAAGGAGACGGAATATAAATGAAGAAGCAATGAGAGGGGAATTATGCGCAGACGTCATGTTTTTCTAAAGTTGCTCTCGGTTCCCGTCAAGTAGAGGGAGTGAAACAGCACCTGCTGCCATTCTGGCATTACGTCAATGGTGGTCGTCTCATTCGTTCGTTTGGGAGGAGTTGCTGCGACCGCCATTGTTACAGTTCCTTCGCATTAGAGAACGTGATTAGTGAATCCGCATATTTGCTCTTCGTGAGAGGTTGTATATCGTTTTAACGTGAATCGTTTATAGATTTGAGGTGAAAAATATATACGAATATTAGTGAACGTATTATATCGACATAGCATGTCCACGATGAATCCTGAATAGTAAGTAAACTTCTTTCTACGTAGACATCGTAGAGACAGATATCCCTTCCAATTTTTCGATCTTAACCCATTTAATTTTCTCTCTCTCTCTTTCTCTCTTTCTCTCTCTCTTTTATTACGATGATAAAGGATCCGATGAAAATAATGAAAACAATTTTACGTAATATAGTTTTCTTTTGTCTAATCATCTAAAAGAATTCAAGCTGAACTATCTGACAGATCCACCTCTCCCCTCTTCTCCCCCCACCTTCCACCGTCCCCATTTTAGAAGTTCATTCTCATACGTTTACATATAGCTTTCTTTTGTTGTATTAAACTATGAAAAATTGACAAAATTAAACCCATCGATATAATATAAATGATATTACGAGGAAGCACTTTCTACAGCTGTTACCTGCAAAATTATAATATCATAAATTATTTTATTAGTTTGACAAATTTAGAATAGTTCAATATTAAGATGTATATGTTAAAAACATATGTATTCTTAATATGCACATATTGAATAACGTTAAACGATAAAAGTTTAATTAATTAACTAATTATATTTTGTGTGATCTGTTATTCAATCTGTATGTATTTGATATAGGTTGGACTTTAGATTTTTTTTCTTTTTTTAATTTTGCAAAACAATATTATTTCCAATATATAAAATATATTTGCATAGAAATTTCTTAATGAATATATATTTGTAGTATAATCATATATAAGATTCATAAAAATATAAAGGAAGAGAACTTGATTAGTAGATTTGATATAGTAAATTATTATAGAATTTGATGTAGTAAATTATTATGTATAATTCTATCAAATTTAATTAAAAATATTTCTATATAATTTTTTTTCAGTGATTATTTGTTCAAATTGTTGTTAATTGGAGATTCTGGAGTTGGAAAATCTTGTTTGCTATTACGTTTTGCCGATGATACATACACAGAAAGTTACATCAGTACCATTGGTGTAGACTTTAAAATACGAACAATTGATTTAGATGGAAAAACAATTAAATTGCAAATCTGGGATACAGCGGGCCAAGAAAGATTTAGGACAATTACAAGTTCTTATTACAGAGGCGCACACGGTATTATCGTTGTTTATGATTGCACAGACCAAGATACATTTAATAATGTAAAACAATGGTTAGAAGAAATTGATCGTTATGCCTGTGATAATGTCAATAAACTTCTGGTTGGAAACAAATGTGATCTTCATACAAAAAAAGTAGTCGATTATACTACAGCCAAGGTACAAACCGTATTATCATGCTGTGTCTTTCTATTCTATTCCCTTTTATTTGATTATTCTATTCTATTTTCTACTATATATTTCTTTAGGAATACGCAGATCAACTTGGTATTCCATTCTTAGAAACATCTGCAAAAAATGCTTTAAATGTAGAACAAGCATTTATGACAATGGCTGCAGAAATTAAAAGTAGAGTAGGACCACCCTCGAGTGGAACAAGTGATCCAGCAAACAAGGTTAAGATAGAACACGGACGTCCTATTGAGTCGTCTAAGTCTGGGTGCTGCTGAGAAATGTAATTTTCATTTTCTCTTACCAAAAGTAAGATTAATTAATTTAATAATAATTAATATTATTAATTACCACCGAACTCTTATCATTGAATGTAAATTATTTCTGCTTTTACAGAAACACATGTTATGAAAAGCAGTTTCATACTGCAATAATTAAACTCATCACCAGAGACAAAAAATATGGAAAAAAGTCTTCAGTTTAATATTAATAGATATGAAGTGTGAAATGTTGTCACATATGGACCACCAACTCTATTATAGAGTTATGCAACAATTGTTTGGTCGAATTTCTTTTTTAAGGGTGAAAAACATGATTACTCAAATATAATTATTTAGTACGAAAGTGAACGATATATAGAAATGTCGACTTAGTATTACAATATTCAAACGCGCAAGATGCGTATATGGGCAATTCAAATTCAAAAAAAAAAAAAAAAAAAAAGAAAAGAAATAAATTAAATAAGTTTCTGTATGAATATTAGAAAAATAAGCACTTTGAGTTTACTAGCTTAATTATAACATGTACAATTTATAGTTATTGGCCCAATATACATACCTGCTTCTCTCCCCTATATGATCCAAACAATTTTTGAA
Organism: Dolichovespula saxonica; assembly: GCA_911387935.1. Lineage (NCBI taxonomy): Eukaryota > Metazoa > Arthropoda > Insecta > Hymenoptera > Vespidae > Dolichovespula > Dolichovespula saxonica. The sequence continues at coordinate 2,021,035 of OU427018.1, read as the reverse complement.
ATATGTCAAAGAATTACGTTATTTTCCTGTTGAAAGTTTACCCGTTCTGCGAGTGCATTTTTGTTTCTCTCTAATCAATAACGTAATTTAATATAATATTAATAAATATTTCAACACTAATATGCAGACACATTCGTATGTTACATATGTAAGGTGAACATTAATATGTTAAAATAACAATAAGCACCTGCACGCTTCTTACATTGTATATTACATGGAAGATGCTTATATTTGTAAAAATTTCTTTGTGTAACTTTGACCTCGGTTACATATTTAAAATCGACATTTCACAAATAATCAAGCATACAAAGATTTTAACAATAGACTTATTGTTCTGTTGCGTGTGTATTAGTAGAGAAGTATAATTCGTGAAATGTTGATTTCAATAAATATCTTTTCAAATTTTATTTCTAAAAGTGTTGCCTCTCATTTCGTTCGCCGTTGTTTCATATTGAAATGACATTAAAAGATATAACGAAACACAGTTACGTTTCGTATAATTGTTCAATTGCAATTTTATGGATGAATAATGGATGATCTATCAAGTATTTTATAAATTTGCGATTGTTTATTTTGCATTGATGATACGTTAACGCGCGTATATTGTAAGAGAAAGTGTTTTCATTATTCCTAACATTAACATTTGATATATATACATAAATATATTGGGAGAGGCGCGGTAATTTTAACAATGCAAAATTTAAATAACTCTATAGAAAATAAGGATAATCATGCACATTTAACGACTTTTATACATGAAGTTATAGTCAAATTTTAATTAAAAAAAGAAAATGTATCTTTTATACAAGATAAAAGTCACTTTATTGTTTTGTTATATTATATTTAATGTGCATAAAAAGATATCGTCAGTATAGCAAGAATTAATGCATTCGAAAAATTATGTCAAATTTATATTGTGCTAGTAATACATTGTTACGCGTCAGCTAATTAATAATAATAATAATAATAATAATAATAATAATAATAATAATAATAATAATAATACATAAGAAGTTTTTAGTACGCGGGTATATACAATGGTGTAATTAATACACATTATACAATGTGTGAATAAAAATGATATGTCTCAGTAAACTGTAAGTACTATATTAATTGAAATAGTTCCATCACATTTTTGTTTTGTATAATACCGGCCAAAACTTATAATTTTTAACGCAGACCTACTCTGATTTCGTTCCATGATATGCAAGTGATTATTTAAGACGATGGTCTTTCAACGAGTAATTTCACATTTTTCAAATTGCATACTACAGTTTATAAAGATGAAATTACAAATACATACAAAATTTCTTCCCATTTAAACTGATACCTTTCATCCTGGAATATCTTGAAAACTGCGCGAGAAGAACAAAAGTTAAAGAGATACAAATGCTACAGAAAATCTATGATCTTGTAAAATAATAATATGAGCAAATTATTTCAATTTCATGCAACTAGAACGTGTAAAATTTTTACTTACAAATATCCATATATCTTAATATAAACAAAATTGATAATAGAGAATAATATTTAGGACAAGTTATTACGGTTACCAATGAATAACAATAATAACAACTAATCTTAATTTTTTCATACAGAAAATTATTTAAGATTTTAATTTACATTATTAATAATTTGAAATATATATATATATATATATTTTTTGTTGTTTTTTTGTTGATAGAATCAAATAAAAACGTCACAATGAGTAATGCATTTGTGATCATTTAATTGAAAATATGCTGTCTGATATCAATTTATTCGAATAAATATAAACAAATATAAACTTCGCATGACGCAGCACCACTTATTTTTAAGACTGAGTAAGTAATAATTGATAAAAAAAAAATTGATCGAAAGCTTGCAAAACTCATAAGGAAGAGAACTCCTTCAAGGATGTCCGACAGGTTTTCGCTTGTAGCGCATGCGACTTCAGCGACAAGTATGGACAAAATATGAATTATAAACGCAATAGAGAAATACTACCTTACCCTCACTATGCTCCTATTGTATCGTCGATCTATAGGCTCCGTTCGAGTGTAATTCAATAATCGAACTAATTAGAGAAAATATTGATGTTGCAGTGAAAACAGTGGTACGTTCGATAAAGGCAAACAAAAACGATATTGCAGATTATATTTCAATGAAGATAGATTAATTGAGAAAAGTCTTTTTGTTGTCGATTGTACAAACTTCATATTTCCTTTTTCTTTCTTTTTTGTATCTAGATAAACTTATACATATACCTGAAGAGTTTTTTTTTTTCCGACGAAATAAATAACGCATGAAAGATAATAAGCAATATCGATAGATAGCACACACATATATTGATTTGTGAAATATGTGGATATGATCGTTAACATCAGTAGAGTATTTTAATTGTGTGGTATTTAATCGGAGAGGATAAGGTTAAAAATAAATGGGAATAAATAAGAAAAATGTAAGTAGAATTCAATCATTAGTTAGAATAATATCGAAAGGATATTGAAAAAGTCTTGAAATATGCAACCATTCGCTCGGTAGTACTTGCATTACATGATTTACAGTAATTAGATTTCGCCAGTAATACCGACCCAGGTCTCACCACGTGGAGGTTGCTGCATTTGGAGACCCACGAAATGATCTAATCATAGTTTCGTGCAAATAAAGCCAAGTCCACGATAGGGACCATTAATCGCGTACGAACATTCACGTGAGTGTTATAAAAATAAATGACTCTAATCTACAATTCGCGTTTTCGGTACGACAAGAGCATTCGAAAGAGTTTTAATCGCACCCGATAATACGAATAATCTCCCTATGCTTTCCGTATTCTCGCGTAAAAATCGACGATGAATCGAAGCAAAAAATAAAAAGAAAACATTCACGAGTAAATCTCCGAAGAGATTTACTGGTGGTCACTCAAAATGCTCTTTCAGTATTAATTAATTACAATCGTATCGCTCGTGCCGATTCGGACCATTCGTCCTCGACATCATCGAGCGATCGGAGGGACTTAAAAAATTCATTTACTACTTATGAAGTTCTGCGACGACTCCAAAACACTCGACAACGTTTTAGGTAGAAATTGAGGGTGGACGATTCGTAGGTGGTTGAAGATGAGGTAGGTCGACGTCGAAGTTGGTCGAGACAATCCTCTTCGATGATGCACTGACTCTATTACGCGATAGTTATTCTTTAAACGGACGATCACTGACTCTACTTCGCGAAACTCTATCGTCTTATTTATATATACGGTCTGTGCGACCGTTAAAAAAGTATTAAACTTTGCGAACAAACACTGACTCTAACGACTGCATTGCACGCAGTCGATGCAAAAACAATTGTCTTTTAAATCGCGAAACGCGAACGTACAAAACACTGCTTCTAATTGGCGATATTTTTATTTTACCGAGACAAAGGCTCGATTGATTCATTGCTGCGCGCGCGAATTGCAATGAAGTCCTGTAACAGAAAAATATAAACGATCTAATTGGTATCATTGTTGTAATGTGAAATTTTATAAATTATTCGAGATATTTATGATATAGAAATATACTTACTTTAACTCTTCGTTGATGCGTGCAAGAAAGACATCCTGAGAGAACTCCGATGATCGCTCGTCCGAATCCAATGGAAGACTGATCCAGTAGCCGTTTCTCTTCATATTTATGTTAATATTATGCAAGGCCAACTACAAAGAAATAAAATTTTTAAGTTTTGAAATATTTAACCGAATTTATTTTAAGTTTCTCGCGAGTTTTAGTCGTTTTAATGTTTAAACGTATGTACTATTGTTCAATTATTAGTTAATTGTACCCGTGTACATTAATGATTATTTAAATAATTTATCTGTATCCCTATTGAGACACTAGAAACGAACGATATGGAAAAATGGAAAATAATCAATTTTGATTGAATTGAAATGCAGCCATTAGCTCGACAGTACTTGCGTTAATTCCAATTATCATGTATCGCAAGTAATATCGATTACCAGGTCTCACCACGTGGAGGTTGCTGCATCTGGAGACCCGCGGGCTAACGCTGACTCTACTTTAAAATCCGCGTTCGCGAGTTAATCTAATCGAAGTTTCGAGCAAACAAAACAAAGTCCACGGTAGGACTTTTAATCGCGTTCGCGAGCTCGCGTAAGTGCTAGGAAAACGGATGACTCTAGGAGTTGAAATTCGAAATGACATGAACTATCGACTAATACGGATCCCTACGCTAAACGATTCACAGGACCCTAATCAATAGCTATGTACAACACTACTAGGTGGCACTGCTCGTGTATCCCGAATCTCGAACCAAAATGAAGTCCTTGACGTGGACTTTAAATCGCGCACGGACACTTACGCGAGTATTAGAAAAACGGTGACTCTACTCTAATATCCGCGATCCCGATTCGTTATATCTTTCCGCATCGGGAGAGACCTTCTGGCTTCTCAGCTCACTGGAAGCGTTTAAAGCCCCGCTGACGGAAAGCTCCACCGTCCGGAAACACCGTCAGCTTGGGATATAACGGGGATTTATTAAGCACGACCGTTCGTGCGTTCCGATTTTCGAACGAAAATAAAAAAAAAAAAAAAAAAAAAAAGCTTCGATAAAACTAAATCGCGTCCGCGGGCACGCGAAAGAAACAATGACTCTACTCTACAATTCGCGTTTTCGGCATAAAAAGCAATCAAACGAAATTTAATCGCGCCCGCGAACACCCACGCCTGTGCCAGCCGACACGCGCGCGAGTGTTCTCCCTATCCTACCCGTATCGCGTAAAAATCCATGATGTTCCTTCGATAACCCCCCCAACAACCCCCCAATCACCCCTCAAAAACCTCCACGAACCCCCAAAAACCCCCAAAACATCCCTCGACGTCCCTCGGCGTCCCACGATGATCCCTCGGCGTCCCTCGATGATCCCTCGTCGTCCCACGGCGTCCCTCGACGATCCCTCGACGTCCCTCGATGATCCCTCGACGATACCTAAAAAGAAAAAGAGAAAGAGCGGAAAACAGAGAAGAAAGAAAATAAAAGAAAAGAAAGAAGGATACCCGCACAGAAGCCCACACCCATAGGCCGGCCCCTCCTATGGGTCCCACCCGAGACATATAAATAATAATTAATACAAGTAAATACAAAGAAATAATAATAACAGAAAATTAATAATATTACAGTAAATTAATAATACATGATAATATATGAATAATAATTAATAATAATATCTATAATAAATCTAAAAAATCTAATATCTAAAATTACATGACAATTACAAAATACTGTACAATAGATGTACAATATAGTAGTAACATAATCGAGCTCGATTTATTCTTATTGAAAAAAAGACCCACCATAGAGCCTTACGCGATACGGAAAGAAAAACCCGCCAAAAGGCCCTCACCCATAGACCCCTCCTATGGGTCCCACCCGAGACTTACAAATAATAATTAATAAAAGTAAATACATATAAATAAGAATAACAGTAAAATTTTAAAAATATTATATTAGTAATAAAATATTATATTAGTAATATTATATTAGTTTGCGAACCTACGACCTGAAACAACCTGAAAAGACATAAGGAAAGAAAAAAATATTATATTAGTACTGTGAAGAACAAAAATTAATTTAACTTAAGAAAAGTAAAAGAAAATTAAAAATTCTGGAAAAAGGTCTAAAGAAACATTATTTACCCTGAAAGAAATATTATATTAACAGTATTACTACATTACATTAGTAAATAAAAAATATTAGAAATATTATATTAGTAATAAAATATTATATTAGTAATATTATATTAGTTCGCGAACCTACGACCTCAAACAACCTGAAAAGACATAAGGAAAGAAAAAAATATTATATTAGTACTGTGAAGAACAAAAATTAATTTAACTTAAGAAAAGTAAAAGAAAATTAAAAATTCTGTAAAAAGGTCTAAAGAAACATTATTTACCCTGAAAAAAATATTGTATCAATAAAGATTGGCAATACTTAGATAAATTGGTACTCATCCCAATTCGCTTATTTCTGCTCCATGTGCTCCACGTGCTCCACGTGCTCCACGTGCTCCAGTTTCGATGTTAACGCGTCGTAGATCCAGAGAAAACTGACTCGGTAATCGTTAGAGTTAGTAAAAAAAGGTTTAGGTTTATAATATACTAGGTCAACTCCCCCCAGATAAAGATTTTAAGTATTGAGACATTCAAACGAATTTATTTTAAGTTTGTCGCATGTTTTTGTCGTTTTAATGTTTAAATAATTCCTCTACTGTTTAAATATTAATATATAGTACCCGTGTACAATAGAGATCGTTTAAATAATTAGAAAATCCGCAAAAGTATTAATTTCTAAGTTCACGCGTTTTGATTTAGAAAGTCCCGCTATTTACGCGTCGAAGTGCTAAGTTAAACTGACCCGGTTATTGTCAAAGTTAGTGAAAAGCCGTATATAATATAATATATAACAATTTCAAAACAGATGTAATAATGAATATATTAAATAATAAAATAATTTTTGATTTTGATCGACATCCTTCGATGATCTTTCGACGTCCCTCGATGATCCCTCGACGTCCCTCGACGTCCCTCGATGATCCCTCGACGTCCCTCGATGATCCCTCGACGATACCTAAAAAGAAAAAGAGAAAGAGCAGAAAACAGAAAAGAAAGAAAATATAAGAAAAGACAGAAAATAAAAGAAAAGAAAGAAGGAGACCCGCACAGAAGCCCGCACCCATAGGCCCTTCCTATGGATCCCACCCAAAACTTATAAATAATAATTAATAAAAGTAAATACATATAAATAAGAAGGACAGTAAAGTATTCTGGGCGTTTTAATTATAAATCAATAGCAAAGTGACCCACCATAGAGCTTTACACGATGCTCAGAGAGCAACCCGCCAAAAGGCCCACACCCATAGGCCCCTCCTATGGGTCCCACCCGAGATTTATAAATAATAATTGATAAAAGTAAATACATATAAATATGAATGGACAGTAAAGTTTTCTGTGCGTTTCAATTATAAATCAATAACACATCTATTAATCGGTAGTATATACGATAGTACATGTATGTAATCGTTACAACGCTGCTATATTTAAAATAATTTAATATAATTTTTGAGACATGAGAAATGAACATTATGGAAAAATAGAAAATAATCAATTTTGATTGAATTGAAATGCAGCCCTTAGCTCGACAGTACTTGCGTTATTTCCAATTATCATGTATCGCAAGTAATATCGATTACCAGGTCTCACCACGTGGAGGTTGCTGCATCTGGAGACCCGCGGGCTAACGCTGACTCTACTTTAAAATCCGCGTTCGCGAGTTAATCTGATCGAAGTTTCGAGCAAACAAAACAAAGTCCACGGTAGGACTTTTAATCGCGTTCGCGAGCTCGCGTAAGTGCTAGGAAAACGGATGACTCTAGGAGTTGAAATTCGAAATGACATGAACTATCGACTAATACGGATCCCTACGCTAAACGATTCACAGGACCCTAGTTAATAGCTATGTACAACACTACTAGGTTGCCCCGGTCGTGTATCCGAATCTCGAACCAAAATGAAGTCCTTGACGTGGACTTTAAAACGCGCACGGACACTTACGCGAGTATTAGAAAAACGGTGACTCTATTCTAATATCCGCGATCCCGATTCGTTATATCTTTCCGCATCGGGAGAGACCTTCTGGCTTCTCAGCTCACTGGAGGCGTTTAAAGCCCCGCTGACGGAAAGCTCCACCGTCCAGAAACACCGTCAGCTTGGTATATAACGGGGATTTATTAAGCACGACCGTTCGTGCGTTCCGAGTTTCGAACGAAAATAAAAAAAATAAAAAAAAAAAAAAGAAAACTTCGATAAAACTAAATCGCGTCGGCGGGCACGCGAAAGAAACAATGACTCTACTCTACAATTCGCGTTTTCGGCATAAAAAGCAATCAAACGAAATTTAATCGCGCCCGCGAACACCCACGCCTGTGCCAGCCGACACGCGCGCGAGTGTTCTCCCTATCCTACCCGTATCGCGTAAAAATCCATGATGTTCCTTCGATAACCCCCCCAACAACCCCCCAATCACCCCTCAAAAACCTCCACAAACCCCCAAAAACTCCCAAAAACCCCCAAAAACCACCAAAAACCCCCTCAAAAACCCCAACAAACCCCCAAAAGCCCCAATAACCCCCCAAGAACCCCTCGAAAACCCCAAAAACCCCTCAAAAACCCCTACTACCCCCCAAAAACCCCTCAACAACCCCATAAACCCCTCGAAAACCCCAACAACCCTCCAAAAACCCCAACAACCCCCAAAAAACCCCCCCAAAACCCCTCAACAACCCCAAAAACCCCTCGAAAACCCCAACAACCCCCCAAAAACCCCAACAACCCCCCAAAAACCCCAACAACCACCAAAAAACCCCTCAAAAACCCCAACAACCCCCCTAAAACCCTCAGAAACCCCAAAAAACCCCAAACAATCCCTCGACGTCCCTCGGTGTCCCACGATGATCCCTCGACGTCCCTCGACGGTCCCTCGTCGTCCCACGGCGTCCCTCGACGATCCCTCGACGTCCCTCGATGATCCCTCGACGATACCTAAAAAGAAAAAGAGAAAGAGCAGAAAACAGAAAAGTAAGAAAATAAAAGAAAAGAAAGAATATAAAAGAAAAGAAAGAATATAAAAGAAAAAAAAAAGAATATAAAAGAAAAGAAAGAAGGATACCCGCACAGAAGCCCTCACCCATAGGCCGGCCCCTCCTATGGGTCCCACCCGAGACATATAAATAATAATTAATACAAGTAAATACAAAGTAATAGGAATGACAGAAAATTCATAATATGACAGTATATTAATAATACATGATAGTATATGAATAATAATTAATAATAATATCTATAATAAATCTGAAAAATCTAATATCTCAAATCACATGACAATGACAAAATACTGTACAAGAGATGGACAAAACCGTAGTACTAGAATATATAGTACCTGAATATATAGTACCAGATATCGATAGTACTGAGCTCGATTTTGAGATACATAGTACCAGAGCTCGATTTTTTCCTGTTGAAAAAAAGAGACCCACCATAGAGCTTTACACGATGCTCAGAGAGCAGCCCGCCAAAAGGCCCTCACCCATAGGCCCCTCCTATGGGTCCCACCCGAGACTTATAAATAATAATTAATAAAAGAAAATACATATAAATAGGAATGACAGTAAAGTTTTCTGTGCATTTCAATTATAAATCAATAGCATATTTATTAATCGATAATATATACGATAGTACATGTATATAATCGTTACAACGTTACTAAGAATGTCATTTTGTTTAAATATTAATAAACGCTAAACCATTTCATAATGTACTATCGTTTAATTATTAGTTAATTGTACCCGTATACATTAATGATGATTTAAATAATTTATCTGTATCTCCATTGAGACTAGAAATGAAAGATATGGAAAAATGGAAAATAATCAATTTTGATTGAATTGAAATGCAGCCATTAGCTCGACAGTACTTGCGTTATTTCCAATTATCATGTATTGCAAGCAATATCGATTACCAGGTCTCACCACGTGGAGGTTGCTGCATCTGGAGACCCGCGGGCTAACGCTGACTCTACTTTAAAATCCGCGTTCGCGGGTTAATCTAATCGAAGTTTCGAGCAAACAAAACAAAGTCCACGGTAGGACTTTTAATCGCGTTCGCGAGCTCGCGTAAGTGCTAGGAAAACGGATGACTCTAGGAGTTGAAATTCGAAATGACATGAACTATCGACTAATACGGATCCCTACGCTAAACGATTCACAGGACCCTAATCAATAGCTATGTACAACACTACTAGGTGGCACCGATCGTGTATCCCGAATCTCGAACCAAAATGAAGTCCTTGACGTGGACTTTAAATCGCGCACGGACACTTACGCGAGTATTAGAAAAACGGTGACTCTACTCTAATATCCGCGATCCCGATTCGTTATATCTTTCCGCATCGGGAGAGACCTTCTGGCTTCTCAGCTCACTGGAAGCGTTTAAAGCCCCGCTGACGGAAAGCTCCACCGTCCGGAAACACCGTCAGCTTGGGATATAACGGGGATTTATTAAGCACGACCGTTCGTGCGTTCCGATTTTCGAACGAAAATAAAAAAAAAAAAAAAAAAAAAGAAAAAAACTTCGATAAAACTAAATCGCGTCCGCGGGCACGCGAAAGAAACAATGACTCTACTCTACAATTCGCGTTTTCGGCATAAAAAGCAATCAAACGAAATTTAATCGCGCCCGCGAACACCCACGCCTGTGCCAGCCGACACGCGCGCGAGTGTTCTCCCTATCCTACCCGTATCGCGTAAAAATCCATGATGTTCCTTCGATAACCCCCCCAACAACCCCCCAATCACCCCTCAAAAACCTCCACGAACCCCCAAAAACCCCCAAAACATCCCTCGACGTCCCTCGGCGTCCCACGATGATCCCTCGGCGTCCCACGGCGTCCCTCGACGATCCCTCGACGTCCCTCGATGATCCCTCGACGATACCTAAAAAGAAAAAGAGAAAGAGCAGAAAACAGAGAAGAAAGAAAATAAAAGAAAAGAAAGAAGGATACCCGCACAGAAGCCCACACCCATAGGCCGGCCCCTCCTATGGGTCCCACCCGAGACATATAAATAATAATTAATACAAGTAAATACAAAGAAATAATAATGACAGAAAATTAATAATATTACAGTAAATTAATAATACATGATAATATATGAATAATAATTAATAATATTATCTATAATAAATCTAAAAAATCTAATATCTAAAATTACATGACAATTACAAAATACTGTACAATAGATGGACAATATAGTAGTAACATAATCGAGCTCGATTTATTCTTATTGAAAAAAAGACCCACCATAGAGCCTTACGCGATACGGAAAGAAAAACCCGCCAAAAGGCCCTCACCCATAGACCCCTCCTATGGGTCCCACCCGAGACTTACAAATAATAATTAATAAAAGTAAATACATATAAATAAGAATAACAGTAAAATTTTAAAAATATTATATTAGTAATAAAATATTATATTAGTAATATTATATTAGTTTGCGAACCTACGACCTGAAACAACCTGAAAAGACATAAGGAAAGAAAAAAATATTATATTAGTACTGTGAAGAACAAAAATTAATTTAACTTAAGAAAAGTAAAAGAAAATTAAAAATTCTGGAAAAAGGTCTAAAGAAACATTATTTACCCTGAAAAAAATATTGTATCAATAAAGATTGGCAATACTTAGATAAATTGGTACTCATCCCAATTCGCTTATTTCTGCTCCATGTGCTCCACGTGCTCCACGTGCTCCAGTTTCGATGTTAACGCGTCGTAGATCCAGAGAAAACTGACTCGGTAATCGTTAGAGTTAGTAAAAAAAGGTTTAGGTTTATAATATACTAGGTCAACTCCCCCCAGATAAAGATTTTAAGTATTGAGACATTCAAACGAATTTATTTTAAGTTTGTCGCATGTTTTTGTCGTTTTAATGTTTAAATAATTCCTCTACTGTTTAAATATTAATATATAGTACCCGTGTACAATAGAGATCGTTTAAATAATTAGAAAATCCGCAAAAGTATTAATTTCTAAGTTCACGCGTTTTGATTTAGAAAGTCCCGCTATTTACGCGTCGAAGTGCTAAGTTAAACTGACCCGGTTATAGTCAAAGTTAGTGAAAAGCCGTATATAATATAATATATAACAATTTCAAAACAGATGTAATAATGAATATATTAAATAATAAAATAATTTTTGATTTTGATCGACATCCTTCGATGATCTTTCGACGTCCCTCGATGATCCCTCGACGTCCCTCGACGTCCCTCGATGATCCCTCGACGTCCCTCGATGATCCCTCGACGATACCTAAAAAGAAAAAGAGAAAGAGCAGAAAACAGAAAAGAAAGAAAATATAAGAAAAGAAAGAAAATAAAAGAAAAGAAAGAAGGAGACCCGCACAGAAGCCCGCACCCATAGGCCCTTCCTATGGATCCCACCCAAAACTTATAAATAATAATTAATAAAAGTAAATACATATAAATAAGAAGGACAGTAAAGTATTCTGGGCGTTTTAATTATAAATCAATAGCAAAGTGACCCACCATAGAGCTTTACACGATGCTCAGAGAGCAACCCGCCAAAAGGCCCACACCCATAGGCCCCTCCTATGGGTCCCACCCGAGATTTATAAATAATAATTGATAAAAGTAAATACATATAAATATGAATGGACAGTAAAGTTTTCTGTGCGTTTCAATTATAAATCAATAACACACCTATTAATCGGTAGTATATACGATAGTACATGTATGTAATCGTTACAACGCTGCTATATTTAAAATAATTTAATATAATTTTTGAGACATGAGAAATGAACATTATGGAAAAATAGAAAATAATCAATTTTGATTGAATTGAAATGCAGCCCTTAGCTCGACAGTACTTGCGTTATTTCCAATTATCATGTATCGCAAGTAATATCGATTACCAGGTCTCACCACGTGGAGGTTGCTGCATCTGGAGACCCGCGGGCTAACGCTGACTCTACTTTAAAATCCGCGTTCGCGAGTTAATCTGATCGAAGTTTCGAGCAAACAAAACAAAGTCCACGGTAGGACTTTTAATCGCGTTCGCGAGCTCGCGTAAGTGCTAGGAAAACGGATGACTCTAGGAGTTGAAATTCGAAATGACATGAACTATCGACTAATACGGATCCCTACGCTAAACGATTCACAGGACCCTAGTTAATAGCTATGTACAACACTACTAGGTTGCCCCGGTCGTGTATCCGAATCTCGAACCAAAATGAAGTCCTTGACGTGGACTTTAAAACGCGCACGGACACTTACGCGAGTATTAGAAAAACGGTGACTCTACTCTAATATCCGCGATCCCGATTCGTTATATCTTTCCGCATCGGGAGAGACCTTCTGGCTTCTCAGCTCACTGGAGGCGTTTAAAGCCCCGCTGACGGAAAGCTCCACCGTCCAGAAACACCGTCAGCTTGGTATATAACGGGGATTTATTAAGCACGACCGTTCGTGCGTTCCGAGTTTCGAACGAAAATAAAAAAAAAAAAAAAAAGAAAAAAACTTCGATAAAACTAAATCGCGTCCGCGGGCACGCGAAAGAAACAATGACTCTACTCTACAATTCGCGTTTTCGGCATAAAAAGCAATCAAACGAAATTTAATCGCGCCCGCGAACACCCACGCCTGTGCCAGCCGACACGCGCGCGAGTGTTCTCCCTATCCTACCCGTATCGCGTAAGAATCCATGATGTTCCTTCGATAACCCCCTCAACAACCCCCCAATCACCCCTCAGAAACCTCCACAAACCCCAAAAAACTCCCAAAAACCCCCAAAAACCACCAAAAACCCCCTCAAAAACCCCAACAAACCCCCAAAAGCCCCAATAACCCCCCAAGAACTCCTAAAAAACCCCACAACCCCCCAAAAACCACCAAAAACCCCTCGTAAACCCCAAAGCCCCCCAAAAACCCCTCAAAAAACCCCCAAAAACCCCTCGAAAACCCCAACTTCCCCCCCAAAAACCCCTCAAAAACCCCAACTACCTCCCAAAAACCCCTCAAAAACCCCAACTACCCCCCAAAAACCCCTCGAAAACCCCAAAAACCCCTCGTAAACCCCAACGACCCCCCTAAAACCCCAACAACCCCCAAAAACCCCCCAAAAACCCCTCAACAACCCCAAAAACCCCTCGAAAACCCCAACAACCCCCCAAAAACCCCAACAACCACCAAAAAACTCCTCAAAAACCTCAACAACCACCAAAAAACCCCAACAACCCCCCTAAAACCCTCAGAAACCCCAAACAGTCCCTCGACGTCCCTCGGCGTCCCACGATGTTCCCTCGACGTCCCTCGACGGTCCCTCGTCGTCCCACGGCGTCCCTCGACGATCCCTCGACGTCCCTCGATGATCCCTCGACGATACCTAAAAAGAAAAAGAGAAAGAGCAGAAAATAGAAAAGAAAGAAAATAAAAGAAAAGAAAGAAAATAAAAGAAAAGAAAGAAAATATAAGAAAAGAAAGAAAATATAAGAAAAGAAAGAAAATATAAGAAAAGAAAGACGGAGACCCGCACAGAAGCCCGCACCCATAGGCCCTTCCTATGGGTCCCACCCAAAACTTATAAATAATAATTAATAAAAGTAAATACATATAAATAAGAAGGACAGTAAAGTATTCTGTGCGTTTTAATTATAAATCAATAGCAAATTGACCCACCATAGAGCTTTACACGATGCTCAGAGAGCAACCCGCCAAAAGGCCCACACCCATAGGCCCCTCCTATGGATCCCACCCGAGATTTATAAATAATAATTGATAAAAGTAAATACATATAAATATGAATGGACAGTAAAGTTTTCTGTGCGTTTCAATTATAAATCAATAACATATCTATTAATCGGTAGTATATACGATAGTACATGTATGTAATCGTTACAACGCTGCTAAATTTAAAATAATTTAATATAATTTTTGAGACATGAGAAATGAACAATATGGAAAAATAGAAAATAATCAATTTTGATTGAATGCAAATGCAGCCATTAGCTCGACAGTACTTGCGTTATTTACAATCAAATCATATATCGCAAGTAATATCGATTACCAGGTCTCACCACATGGAGGTTGCTGCATATGGAGACCCACGGGCTAAAGACTCTACCGTTAATATAAATTATTTTGGAATTATATGAAATCATTTATATACAATATCATTATCATAACGTATTCATTAATAATTATTATAATTTGGAAAAAGAAAGAAAGAAACAATCGCGTAACGAATCACAAATTTTTTTCTAATCAATTGCGATTAGACGAAAATTTATGAATTCGTTTGATATCGACCTACATACCCGGTAAGGAATAGAGCCCTTCATATGGAATTCTATTCCCTTTAAACTAACGTGGACACACCGCGCATAATGTACATTAAATTAAAAATACAACGAAACGCTTTAACATACGCATGTAATACATCTATAATACACATTATATATAATAAGCCTATAATATATATATATATATAATACGCCTATAATATATATATATATATATATATATTAAGCCTATAATATATATAATACGCTTATATTACACCTTATATATAACACTCATATAACACACCTTATATATAACACTCTTATAATACACCTTATATATAACACGCTTATAATATATATATATAATACGCCTATAATATATATAATGCGCCTATAATACACCTTATATATAAAATTATGCATTACATTTAATATTATTTCATAATAAGAATATCTAATATTATATAGACACCATCTTATTATCCATCAAACGACAAAAATAATATAATGTTTGGTCGCATTATATATATTATCTTATCATCTAATTATTAACATATAATTATATACTTCGTATGATGAATTATATCTTCATATGATGTGGCTACCTGTGAACATAAAACATCTAAACCATTTCATGATTATTAAACAAGAAGCAATCGAAATAATGTGTGAATTTCTTATAATAAATCAGCAATCATCTGTGAAAATAAAACACGTAGACCATTTCATGATTATTACACAGGAAGCAATCGAAATAATGTATGAAACATTTAAATCATTTCATGATTATTGAACAAGAAGCAATCGAAACAATTAGTAAATTTTATATAATGAACGAACAACCTATGGACATAAGAAATTTATATAATTTTATTACTTTCTGGAAATAAAAAATATATTAAAATGTGAGTTATTTTATACCTTATGCACACACAGAAACACATATACATACACATGCACACACTCTCACGAAGGAAAAGAACAACCAACGAAGTCTTGAATCAGATCTTGCCGATTTAGATGATATTTCCTAAAACAGAAATCAACTTTGTTTAGATCGATTAAAAATTTTGTTAAATATTTCAAATGAATAAAAATAAATAATTGCAAACGATTCTCCCTCAGATTGTTTTTTTATTTTCTATAAGTCCAATTCTTCGTTCGAGTTCATGATAATTAGCATTTGAAAAATCTGAAACACAAATCTATTTTGCGTAAGGTATTCCTAATATTTAACGATATATTTAAATGTCATATACTATGACAGTATGACGAATCTTGAAATATTACTTCCAACTCGGAACGTTAAAAGGATGCCTTTCTGTAACAGAAAACTATATAAAAACGCATGTGTGTAAAGACAAAATTATATTTACAATCCATGGCTAAACATTTTCATAATTTTGATAATTTAATAAATTAAAAATTTTATATGCATATATTTAGCCATAGATTGTAATGCTGAAATAAAAGGAAAGAAAAATTAGCATTGAATATGTAGAATTTTCGATGCATTAGAAAAAAATGTTCTACATTCAAATAAAAATATAATATATATGTGCAACTAATTAAGACAATTACAGATACATGTTATAAACTATTCAAGATACGTTATAAAAAAAAGAAAAAGAATTGTGAATATCTCACGATATTTAAGAATTAAACCGCGTTAAAAAAAAAAAAAAAAAGAAACAAGAAAAATAGCAAACATATACTGCACCTTGTTTCGTATTACAAAATGCATACGCAATTTTGTATACTGCCATAAACATATCCATATCGAGATCAAATCTATATTTAATCGATAAAATACGTATATCTTATATTATTACGTTTATACTAACGCGAAATATGCAGTTACATCAAGTGTCTCATGTACACATTACATCGTTTACATGCAAGACACTTTTTATCTATTAAATTATAAAAAATATATTAATACGATTGCACAACTTTAGAACCATGTATTTTGTATATGTATATGAAATATAAAAATATTACTCATATTTGAAAAAAAAAGATTTAATATATTCTTGCATATTAATGCTTATGAATTTATTTTTCGTCGCCACTGCTTGTTTTAACGCAGATCCTGACTTCCCTATAATTACATCAAGTCTTATAGATTTTTAATCAGAATAATTAGAATCTGTATAATAAAATAATGATGATTACGATATATGGAGTTGTTTTACAACTCGTGATTATCGATTTTATAGAATTATTACATAGTAATAATCATAGAAAAAATTTAATATTATTCTGAAATAAAAATCTATAAGCTTGAGTATCCCAGGTGCATTCCTGAATGCAAGCCTGTCCCTATTCTAAACTATTTTCATCACCCACTCCTGAGTGGGACAGCCTTTTCGTTCGTTTCATTTATATACCAAGACTTATGCATTTTTATTCCACAAAATAATTATATTTATTTGATATATTATATAATCAAAATATACATTTTTATGTATCTACAAAGTCTTTCATTCGATAATCACGTTTAAATAATGTGGAATAAAAATGTATACCCTTGACATATATTATGCACTCCTGAGTGCAAGGCTGTTCATTTTCAATATCATATCGCTCGCACAGTAAGATTTATACATTTCTAATCAGAAAGATACAAATTTTCTTTTCATTCATTTGCACTCTACTTAATTATAAATATACGTATTGTATTAGGAAAAGAGTATGAATTATTCTTGATTTATTTATTAGATTAATTACGTTTCTTTGAAAGAAAAATTATGAGAGTAGAAAATTTAAATATTTATTAATTATATAATTTCATTTATTATATTTCATTCAATATATACGAGTGCATTTTCTATTACGTATTTTTGTATCTTTCTGAACGAGAAATGTATATCCTTACTGTAATATGTTCATCTGCATTCCTGAATGCAGGCATGTACTTACTGCGAACCTATCATATGCACTCCTGAGTGCAGGCAAGCCATTTCAATCGTTTCGTTTATATACCAAGACTTATCCATTTTTTATTCCAAAAATAAAAATACTTCCTCTTTCTCTTCCTCTCTCCCTCCCTCTCTCTCTCTCTCTCTCATATATATACTTATTAATTCTCTCATTTCATATTCATTTGTTGATACATTTTGGAATAAAAATGGATACCCTTGACATATTTTAATATGCACTCCTGAGTGCTGGCTGCCATTCATTTCGTTTTATTCATCTAGCAAGACTTACACATTTCTTATCAGAATGATTCTAAATCTCTTTCGATTTAATTGCACTGTTTAAATATAATTAAATTATTATATATGGAGTAAACTAATAGTTGAAAAGTATATTGCGAAATATTTAAATATTTGTTCATTATGTATCTTCAACAGTGCTTTCGTTCATTTATTTACTTTTGATCATTCTGAATGAGAAATGTGTATCCTTACTATGATATATTCATCTGCATTCCTGAATGCAGTTATATTATCCTTTCTCGTTGTCGATCATCAAGTCTTGTAGATTTTTAATCAGAATAATCAGAATAATTAGAATAAGCAAAATAATTAGAATAAGAGGAATAATCAGAATAATGAAAGTCTGATTACAAAAGGATGATGATGATGATGATGATGATGATGATGATGATAATGGTGATGAGGATAATGTAAAATAAAGAAATTTTACATTATTTACCGCATATGGGCCATTGGGCGACCCGCGGTAGTACTGTGTTGACATGAAGTATGAAGTATGTATATATTTCGTATATATACATACGCATTATGCAGTTATGAAAATAAAAAGGGAAAAGAAAAAGTATCTGATTATTCTGAATTAAAAATCAACATGCTTGGGTAATCCATATGCACTCCTCCTGAGTGCCAATGCTTCTGCTGCTGCAGGCCACGGACGTCCACACAATAATTAACGAGCGTGACTCTAGTTTTATAACTAAAAATCTAACAAATGACTCTACTTTATTTGCTTTAAAACTTTAAAATGCAATGACTCGACTTTAGTATAAAATTTAAAAGGGGGGGGGGGCGACTCGACTTTAATTTAAAATTTCAAAAGGGTGGGCGACTCGACTTTAATTTAAAGGGTGGGCGACTCGACTTTAAATAAAAGAAAACAAAATCAAATGCAAGGGGGACAAAAAGGCAATATTTTAAAATTAAAAATTGACTCTACTTTTTAAAATAAAATACTCAATGACTCGACTTTAATTTAAGAATAAAATATATTGCAAAGACTCTATTAATTAAGTAATGACATTGAAAAAGCTTGACTCTAATTAGCAAAAAAGACCGTACGCGAGTGTGGGATGCCGTAGCAAGGAGATGGAATGGTCCATCATCTCCAGTCATCAGGAACAAACTACTACTACTACTACTACGAGCATAAGTGTCATCGTGGTAAAAGGGGTAAATGGGATTTTGATAAGACCACGAGCCATTAACGAAGGGTTCGGATAAGCCGAGCACCTTCGAAAAATGGCTCGTAGTCGATAGTTGCCCTCTTGAGCCACAGTTTGTGGGGGCCTCTTCGGCACATGGCCACTTCTTGCTTCGTGCCCTAACCACTGCATCGGAGCATTCCCTGCGTGCGACGCACGAAAAGTTTACGCGTCGTAAAAACGCCCTACCGTTCGAAGCAACGCACCCACGAAAATTGACATGCCTCAGTGGTTTGTGCTATAAGAAATGAAATCGTCCCTAATCGATAAAACCGACCTAATCCCGACCTAATACCGACCTAATACCGATCTGATATCTCACATTACGCAACAAGGCTCAAACCGCTCGTGTTAACGCGCGCATTTTTTAACGAGACGCGATAGACGCGAGCTGAAAAGAATTGGGGAGTAAACAACACTGGTTAGCTGGTTGTTTTTTTTTTTTTTTGTTCTTTATTTAGCTTAACCTAACGAGCGGTAAGTGCTTGCGACGTAATGTATCGATTTCTTCTAAATAGTTAAACCACTGAGGCATGGCAAAATTCGCGAATGCATCACCCCAAACGGCACTGACGAATCCCAACGCGTATCCTTAACTGCGTTTCCTAATCTACCTGGGTGCGTCTCGATTTTCTAATGATCTTTATTTAATTATTAATACTTGACCGATGTACCGTTAAAGCTATCCTAGCCTGTGGACGATCAATGGACTCAAAGAGTCCACCGACCGTGCACATTTACACAGGCACATTTAATCGAATGCTCCAGCAGACATAATATTCATTCTAATTCGATGAACCTATTACAAACTAATATTAACTGCTTGCATGTAAAATATGAAAAATGTTTCGGTAAATAGTTAAGAAAAAGAATATATATATATATATATACATATATTATATTATATTATATATATAGATTCGTAAATATTTAAAGAATCGCGAAATGCAAGCGTTAATTTATAACTAAGTATAGAACAAGTTCGAAATACTTTGCCAAGTTCAAAAGATATGGGATGCGATCTAATGTTCTCAATGGGTGCAAAGTTTTTCGAACTGTTTTATACTGATGCATCGCGCGAAGCTTCAGCAAAATATCTTTAAAAAAAAAAAAAAAAAAAAAAAAAGAAAAGAATAAAAGATCATTCAGATGAACTGAAGGATCGTAAAAATTTGCTGAAACTTCGCGAATCCCCGTAGACGGGACTTCCCACTCCTGAGTGAGAATCGGATCCAACGTCTTCCGGTCGCTACCTACTTATATTAGTTTTCACATTCACTCAGAAAAGGTATGCTACCTGCCTGCCTATCAACCTATATTTAAAAAGTGCAAAGCATTCACACCAACACACACACTCCACGGTTCTCTCACATACCACCGGGGTGCAAAGGCCTACACTAGAGAGCATGCCCCGGGGCACCTCCGACACCCCAGTTCAACCGCGTATTTTTCTAATATATTATGAGTACGTACCGATTGCTGTAATCGGCTGTCAAGGCTAATGATTATTGCATATATGACTAAAGCAAAAATACTAGTACATACTAGTATACGCATGTATACTAGTAATACGTACGAGTATTTATTATTTTCCACAGAAAAATGTGGTAACTACATGCAAAACGATATTTAATATAATAAGATATTTATATTTATTTATTATTAATTAAAAAGTTAGGTCGCGAAACGATGTACAATGCACCACCTAAGACGCACATACAGGTGCAAGGTACATCGTTGCAATCACTAGCACAATGACAGCCGCCAAAAGGAAATCTACAACTTTTATATAACTAACCCATGCTAACGTTTCTCACCCATACGAGTAACACCTGGGCAAACGCATGAATGAGAAAGCAGAAGCACGGGGGGGAGAAACGGGTATTAGTATAATTAGTGCTGAAAATCCTGATCTAAAAAAATGATTAACTTATAAACTAGGCCTAAGCGGGCTATGACTCTACGAAAAAATTATTTATTGAAATATTTAATTTATCGAAAAATTTACTTTATTGAAAAATTTACTTTATTGAAAAATTTACTTTATTGTAAAATTTAATTTATATATTAAAAAACAACCTAGGACGATTCCTTTCATTAAATGGCTGTTCTAATTAAAGAACTGGGATTATAATCCGCCATTTAACTGACAGAATCTATCCGTCGCGAAAGGGGTTTGTCTTCTTGCTCATTTATTTGTATATCGATATATCGAAATATCGAAGCAAATCGCGATTAAATAAACTAAGTACGAAGCAATGCATTTAACGTAAACCACGTTATAATGCTTTTATTTGTACGAAATCGGGTAAATTAATACCCGATTTCATTACTAATATCGCGAGCAAAGACGGGTAAAAAAAAGTGCTAATTAACAGCACCGTTAATTAAACGATTTTGAGACAAGAAGACCCTAGCCTGACATAAATATACATATACATATATACAAATAAAAAATTGGCAATAAAATAGTTAACTACACATATAGGGAACCACTCGTGAATAAAATCATAAGATTTTAATCACGGACACTTATGCTCGTTTCAAACGTAATACATCTACGAATACAACCAGTAACCCGTGCCGATATGGACCTTTCGTCCTCGGCATGATGGGCACCGGAGGAACTTAAAAATTTTTCACTTACTACTTGAGAAGTTCTGCGATGGCTCCAAAACACTCGTCCCCCTCGACGTAGGTCGAACGAAGTCGTGAAGTTGGTTGAAATCGTGTACGTTCTGTAATTAAAGTCGTACATAAAAAGATTAATTATATGTTCCATATTGAAAGTATATCTTCGATGAATGATAATGATGAAAAAAATATTTGATTTCAATAATGAATGAGAAGTAACGATTAGAATAAAGAAATTATACTTACACGTGATGGTATCCAGACGAAGCTTTACGTTCGTCGTTAAAGATGCAGAGGATGAAATTTTTTAAATTCACACTTTCGACCATTACAATATTTTATCGCGAACGCAATCCTCTTCCACCGTATTGGCCGAAAGTGTGTTAACGATTCTAAAAACGCGGGCGAACAAATGGTTTTAACAAGAATATGACATTAATTCTTGTTCTTTGTTTTATTAACGCGACCGAGAAATTCTTATCGGCGAACAACACTGACTCTAATTCGCGATTTTAATTTATTTTATATGATTTTTAATGCAACTCGTTCGGTTGCAAAACAAATCAAATTACATTTCGCACAAGCACTGACTCTAAGATCGCATTGCGCGCGATCAACAACTGAAGACCTGTTGAAGAAAAAATTGTTAAAACAAGCAGTGACTTTTGCTTTTACAATTTCTGTTATATTAAATATTAAAAAATATTAAATATCGTATATTATATTATTCAAACTACATGATCTAAAATTGTAAAATTGTATTACATCTTTTGCATGCCATAATAATAAAAGGATAGCATTCAAAAGATGTAACTGCAATATTTGTAAGCTATATTGTGATAAATCAATATGTAAAAGCAAACGATCAAAAAATCGCGTTGTATCTATCGTTTAAAAATGGATATGATCGCGATATGGATATGTTCACAGAAATATAGTAATTGCGTGGATACCTATAAATCAAAATAGATATAGCATCGAAGTAAAACTAGACAAGGTGCTGTAAAAATTAAAATTATAACATTTATAATATTTAATTAAACGATCAAACGTATCTTGAAATTTTATTCTATTTTAATTTAACTCTAATGAAATTTGTATTATTCTCGGTGCTACTTAATATTCTTTAAATTCAATGTAAAATATATTGCAAAAATTTTTAACGAATTAATATTTTATCAAAAATATTTTCTAATGCACCGAACGTCAGCCTTTGGCCCGGTAGTGCGTACGTTGTATTATGTAAAAAACATAAACGTTCGCAATACCGACTACCGGATCTCACCACATGGAGGTAGCTGCGTATGGAGATCCATTTATAAATTTATCAAAATCCAAGAGTTATTATTAATATAGAATAAAATTTATTAAATTTATAAATAAATACGTATATGTATGTAACCGTGTATATAACGTGTAAATGCGATCTTGTTATTAAATGCAACAAATAATACGTATACCGAACTCTAATATGATTTAAAATGAGATGAATAATCCTTAAGTGATTAGTAAATGAAGCTTATAAAATATATAGACTTACGTGTCCGTACGGGATGATTGCGTTTCCAATATTATTTCTGCCGTCCCACGTAGTTGTCTTCTTATAGTTCGTAAATTGCCAAAGTCAAGAAAAAGATCGTTTATGT
This sequence comes from Dolichovespula saxonica, assembly GCA_911387935.1. Classification (NCBI taxonomy): domain Eukaryota; kingdom Metazoa; phylum Arthropoda; class Insecta; order Hymenoptera; family Vespidae; genus Dolichovespula; species Dolichovespula saxonica. The sequence continues at coordinate 1,997,446 of OU427018.1, read as the reverse complement.
TTATATCACGCAAGGCCATTACCCCCAGACTAAAATTTTATAGTATCGAAATATTTAAACGCTATTATTTTAAGTTCCTCGCGCGTTCCCGTATTTTTAATGTTTAAACGAATGTACTATTGTTTAAATATTATTATATTATACCCGTGTATAATAGTGAATGTTTAAATAATTATTAAATTACCGAAAGTATTAATTTTTAAGTTCTCGCGTTTCGATTTAGAGAGTCGAGATGGTTACTCGTCGAAGTGCAAAGTTAAACTGACTCGGTTATTGTCAAAGTTAAGAAAAGAAATGTTTATGTTTTTGATGTGCAAAGCCGATTACTCCCCCGAAAAAATTTTATGGTATCGAAATATTTAATCGGATTTATTTTAAGTTTCTCGCGCGTTCCCGTATTTTTAATGTTAAAACGAATGTACTATTGTTTAAATATTATTATATTATACCCGTGTACAATAGTGATTGTTTAAATAATTATTAAATAACCGAACGTGTTAATTTTTAAGTTCTCGCGTTCAAATTTAGAGAGTCGAGATGCTTACACGTCGGAGTGCAAAATTAAACTGAGTCGGTTATTGTCAAAATTAAGAAAAGAAACGTTTATGTTTTTGATGTGCAAAGCCGATTACTCCCCCGAAAAAATTTTAAAGTATCGAAATATTTAATCGGATTTATTTTAAGTTTTTCGCGAGTTCCAGTATTTTTAATGTTTAAACGAATGTACTATTGTTTAAATATTATTATATTATACCCGTGTACAATAGTGATTGTTTAAATAATTATTAAATTACCGAAAGTATTAATTTTTAAGTTTTCGCGTTTAGATTTAAAGTGTTTCGATGTGCAAACAACGGAGTTCGAGAGAAGACTGGCTCGGTTATTGTCAAAGTTAAGTAAAGGATTGTGTATGTTTATATCACTCAAGGCCAACTACCGCGCGTTTAAATGTATTGTCAAAGTATGTATTGTTAAATTTAAGAAAAGGATCGTTTATGTTTATGTCACACAAGGCCAACTATCCCGCATTGAAAATTTTAAAGTATCGCAAATTTTATATTGAAACAATTCTAAGTCTCACGCGCGTTTCCGCCTTTATAATGTTTAAACGAATGTACTATTGTTTAATTATTAATTAACTGTACCCGTGTGAATTAATGATTGTTTAAATAATTATTAAATTACAGAAGTTGTTAATATTTAAGTCTTCGCGTCTAGATTTAGAGAATCTCGATATTTATTGGTCGGAGTGCAAGGTAAAACTGACTCGGTTATTGTCAAAGTTAATGAAAAACCGTTTAAGTTTTTACTGTGCAAGGTCAACTACCGCGAGATAAAATTTCAAAGTACTGAAATATTTAATCGAATTTATTATAAATTTCTCGCGAGTTATAGTCGTTTTAATGTTTAAACGAATGTACTATTATTTAATTATTAATTAATCGTACCCGTGTACATTAATGATTATTTAATTAATTATTAAATTACAGAAGTTGTTAATATTTAAGTCCTCGCGTCTAGATTTGGAGAGTCGAGATGCTTACTCGTCGAAGCGCAAAGTTAAACTGACTCGGTTATTGTCAAAGTCCAAAAAAAGTATTCTCGCTTAAAAATCGACGATGAATCGAACCAAAAAATAAGAATAAAGCATTCACGAATATATCTCCGAAGAGATTTATTCGTGGTTACTCAAAATGCTCTTTCACTATTAATTAATTACAACCGTATCGCTCGTGCCGATTCGGACCATTCGTCCTCGGCATGATTGAGCGATCGGAGGGACTTAAAAAATTCACTCACTACTTATGAAGTTCTGCGACGGCTCCAAAACACTCGACCACGTTTTAGGTAGAAATTGAGGGTGGACGATTCGTAGGTGGTTGAAGATGAGGTAGGTCGACGTCGAAGTTGGTCGAGACAATCCTCTTCGATGATGCACTGACTCTATTACGCGATAGTTATTCTTTAAACGGACGATCACTGACTCTACTTCGCGAAACTCTATCGTCTTATTTATATATACGGTCTGTGCGACCGTTAAAAAAGTATTAAACTTTGCGAACAAACACTGACTCTAACGACTGCATTGCACGCAGTCGATGCAAAAACAATTGTCTTTTAAATCGCGTAACGCGAACGTACAAAACACTGCTTCTAATTGGCGATATTTTTATTTTACCGATACAAAGGCTCGATTGATTCATTGCTGCGCGCGCGAATTGCAATGAAGTCCTGTAACAGAAAAATATAAACGATCTAATTGGTACCATTGTTGTAATGAGAAATTTTACAAATTATTCGAGATATCTATGATATAGAAATTTACTTACTTTAACTCTTCGTTGATGCGTGTAAGAAAGACATCCTGAGAGAACTCCGATGATCGCTCGTCCGAATCCAATGGAAGACTGATCCAGTAGCCGTTTCTCTTCATATTTATGTTAATATTATGCAAGGCCAACTACAAAGAAATAAAATTTTTAAGTTTTGGAATATTTAACCGAAATTATTTTAAGTTTCTCACGAGTTACCGTCTTTTTAATATTTAAACGAATGTACTATTGTTTAATTATTAGTTAATTGTACCCGTGTACATTAATGATTGTTTAAATAATTATTAAATTACCGAAAGTATTAATTTTTAAGTTCCCGCGTTCAAATTTAGAGAGACTCGATGCTTACTCGTCGGAGTGCAAAGTTAAACTGACTCGGTTATTGTCAAAGTCAAGAAAAGAAACGTTTATGTTTTTGATGTGCAAAGCCGATTACTCCCCCGAAAAAATTTTATAGTATCTAAATATTTAAACGGATTTATTTTAAGTTTTTCGCGAGTTCCAGTAATTTTAATGTTTAAACGAATGTACTATTGTATAAATATTATTATATTATACCGATGTACAATAGAGATTGTTTAAATAATTATTAAATTACCACAGGTATTAATTTTTAAGTTCTCGCGTTTAGAATTAGAGAGTCGAGATGCTTACTCGTCGAAGTGCAAAGTTAAACTGACTCGGTTATTGTCAAAGTTAATGAAAAACTGCTTATGTTTATATTGTGCAAGGTCTACTACCGCGAGATAAAATTTTAAAGTATTGAAATATTTAATCGAATTTATTTTAAGTTTCTCGCGCGTTCCCGTATTTTTAATGTTCAAACGAATGTACTATTGTTTAAATATTATTAAATTATACCCGTGTATAATAATGATTGTTTAAATAATTATTAAATAACCGAACGTGTTAATTTTTAAGTCCTCGCGATTAGATTTAAAGAGTCTAGATGTTCACGCGTCGAAGTGCAAAGTGAAAGTGACTCGGTTATTGTCAAAGTTAAGAAAAGAAACGTTTATGTTTTTGATGTGCAAAGCCGATTACTCCCCCGAAAAAATTTTAAAGTATCGAAATATTTAATCGGATTTATTTTAAGTTTCTCGCGCGTTCCCGTATTTTTAATGTTTAAACGAATGTACTATTGTTTAAATATTAGTATATTATACCCGTGTACAATAGTGATTGTTTAAATAATTATTAAATAACCGAACGTGTTAATTTTTAAGTTCTCGCGTTCAAATTTAGAGAGACTCGATGCTTACTTGTCGAAGTGCAAAGTGAAAGTGACTCGGTTATTGTCAAAGTCAAGAAAAGAAACGTTAATGTTTTTGATGTGCAAGGCCAATTACTCCCCCGAAAAAATTTTAAAGTATCGAAATATTTAATCGGATTTATTTTAAGTTTCTCGCGCGTTCCCGTATTTTTAATGTTAAAACGAATGTACTATTGTTTAAATATTATTAAATTATACCCGTGTATAATAATGATTGTTTAAATAATTATTAAGTAACCGAACGTGTTAATTTTTAAGTCCTCGCGATTAGATTTAAAGAGTCTAGATGTTCACGCGTCGAAGTGCAAAGTGAAAGTGACTCGGTTATTGTCAAAGTCAAGAAAAGAAACGTTAATGTTTTTGATGTGCAAGGCCAATTACTCCCCCGAAAAAATTTTAAAGTATCGAAATATTTAATCGGATTTATTTTAAGTTTCTCGCGCGTTCCCGTATTTTTAATGTTTAAACGAATGTACTATTGTTTAAATATTAGTATATTATACCCGTGTACAATAGTGATTGTTTAAATAATTATTAAATAACCGAACGTGTTAATTTTTAAGTTCTCGCGTTCAAATTTAGAGAGACTCGATGCTTACTCGTCGAAGTGCAAAGTGAAAGTGACTCGGTTATTGTCAAAGTTAAGAAAAGAAACGTTTATGTTTTTGATGTGCAAAGCCGATTACTCTCCCGAAAAAATTTTATAGTATCAAAATATTTAAACCGAAATTATTTTAAGTTTTTCGCGAGTTCCCGTATTTTTAATGTTTAAACGAATGTACTATTGTTTAAATATTATTAAATATTATTATACCCGTGTATGTTAATGATTGTTTAAATAATTAATACATTACCGAAAGTATTAATTTTTAAGTTCTCGCGATTAGATTTAAAGAGTCTAGATGTTCACGCGTCGAAGTGCAAAGTGAAAGTGACTCAGTTATTGTCAAAGTCAACAAAAGGAACGTTTATGTTTTTGATGTGCAAGGCCAATTATTCCCCCGAAAAAATTTTAAAGTATCGAAATATTTAATCGGATTTATTTTAAGTTTCTCGCGCGTTCCCGTATTTTTAATGTTAAAACGAATGTACTATTGTTTAAATATTATTATATTATACCCGTGTACAATAGTGATTGTTTAAATAATTATTAAATAACCGAACGTGTTAATTTTTAAGTTCTCGCGTTCAAATTTAGAGAGACTCGATGCTTACTCGTCGAAGTGCAAAGTGAAACTGACTCGGTTATTGTCAAAGTTAAGAAAAGAAACGTTTATGTTTTTGATGTGCAAAGCCGATTACTCCCCCGAAAAAATTTTATAGTATCAAAATATTTAAACCGATATTATTTAAGTTTTTCGCGAGTTCCAGTATTTTTAATGTTTAAACGAATGTACTATTGTTTAAATATTATTATATTATACCCGTGTACAATAGTGATTGTTTAAATAATTATTAAATAACCGAACGTGTTAATTTTTAAGTTCTCGCGTTCAAATTTAGAGAGACTCGATGCTTACTCGTCGAAGTGCAAAGTGAAACTGACTCGGTTATTGTCAAAGTTAAGAAAAGAAACGTTTATGTTTTTGATGTGCAAAGCCGATTACTCCCCCGAAAAAATTTTATAGTATCAAAATATTTAAACCGATATTATTTAAGTTTTTCGCGAGTTCCAGTATTTTTAATGTTTAAACGAATGTACTATTGTTTAAATATTATTATATTATACCCGTGTACAATAGTGATTGTTTAAATAATTATTAAATTACCGAACGTGTTAATTTTTAAGTTCTCGCGTGCAAATTTAGAGAGACTCGATGCTTACTCGTCGAAGTGCAAAGTGAAAGTGACTCGGTTATTGTCAAAGTTAAGAAAAGAAACGTTTATGTTTTTGATGTGCAAAGCCGATTACTCCCCCGAAAAAATTTTAAAGTATCGAAATATTTAATCGGATTTATTTTAAGTTTCTCGCGCGTTCCCGTATTTTTAATGTTTAAACGAATGTACTATTGTTTAAATATTATTATATTATACCCGTGTATGTTAATGATTGTTTAAATAATTAATAAATTACCGAAAGTATTAATTTTTAAGTTCTCGCGTTCAAATTTAGAGAGACTCGATGCTTACTCGTCGAAGTGCAAAGTGAAAGTGACTCGGTTATTGTCGAAGTCAAGAAAAGAAACGTTAATGTTTTTGATGTGCAAGGCCAATTACTCCCCCGAAAAAATTTTAAAGTATCGAAATATTTAATCGGATTTATTTTAAGTTTCTCGCGCGTTCCCGTATTTTTAATGTTAAAACGAATGTACTATTGTTTAAATATTATTAAATTATACCCGTGTATAATAATGATTGTTTAAATAATTATTAAGTAACCGAACGTGTTAATTTTTAAGTCCTCGCGATTAGATTTAAAGAGTCTAGATGTTCACGCGTCGAAGTGCAAAGTGAAAGTGACTCGGTTATTGTCAAAGTCAAGAAAAGAAACGTTAATGTTTTTGATGTGCAAGGCCAATTACTCCCCCGAAAAAATTTTAAAGTATCGAAATATTTAATCGGATTTATTTTAAGTTTCTCGCGCGTTCCCGTATTTTTAATGTTTAAACGAATGTACTATTGTTTAAATATTAGTATATTATACCCGTGTACAATAGTGATTGTTTAAATAATTATTAAATAACCGAACGTGTTAATTTTTAAGTTCTCGCGTTCAAATTTAGAGAGACTCGATGCTTACTCGTCGAAGTGCAAAGTGAAAGTGACTCGGTTATTGTCAAAGTTAAGAAAAGAAACGTTTATGTTTTTGATGTGCAAAGCCGATTACTCTCCCGAAAAAATTTTATAGTATCAAAATATTTAAACCGAAATTATTTTAAGTTTTTCGCGAGTTCCCGTATTTTTAATGTTTAAACGAATGTACTATTGTTTAAATATTATTAAATATTATTATACCCGTGTATGTTAATGATTGTTTAAATAATTAATACATTACCGAAAGTATTAATTTTTAAGTTCTCGCGTTCAAATTTAGAGAGACTCGATGCTTACTCGTCGAAGTGCAAAGTGAAAGTGACTCGGTTATTGTCGAAGTCAAGAAAAGAAACGTTAATGTTTTTGATGTGCAAGGCCAATTACTCCCCCGAAAAAATTTTAAAGTATCGAAATATTTAATCGGATTTATTTTAAGTTTCTCGCGCGTTCCCGTATTTTTAATGTTAAAACGAATGTACTATTGTTTAAATATTATTATATTATACCCGTGTACAATAGTGATTGTTTAAATAATTATTAAATAACCGAACGTGTTAATTTTTAAGTTCTCGCGTTCAAATTTAGAGAGACTCGATGCTTACTCGTCGAAGTGCAAAGTGAAACTGACTCGGTTATTGTCAAAGTTAAGAAAAGAAACGTTTATGTTTTTGATGTGCAAAGCCGATTACTCCCCCGAAAAAATTTTATAGTATCAAAATATTTAAACCGATATTATTTAAGTTTTTCGCGAGTTCCAGTATTTTTAATGTTTAAACGAATGTACTATTGTTTAAATATTATTATATTATACCCGTGTACAATAGTGATTGTTTAAATAATTATTAAATTACCGAACGTGTTAATTTTTAAGTTCTCGCGTGCAAATTTAGAGAGACTCGATGCTTACTCGTCGAAGTGCAAAGTGAAAGTGACTCGGTTATTGTCAAAGTTAAGAAAAGAAACGTTTATGTTTTTGATGTGCAAAGCCGATTACTCCCCCGAAAAAATTTTAAAGTATCGAAATATTTAATCGGATTTATTTTAAGTTTCTCGCGCGTTCCCGTATTTTTAATGTTTAAACGAATGTACTATTGTTTAAATATTATTATATTATACCCGTGTACAATAGTGATTGTTTAAATAATTATTAAATTACCGAAAGTATTAATTTTTAAGTTCTCGCGTCTAGATTTAGAGTGTTTCGGTGTACATGCGACGGAGTACGAGGGAAGACTTACTCGGTTGTTGTCAAAGTTAAGTAAAGGACTGTGTATGTTTATATCACTCAAGGCCAACTACCGAGAGTTTAAATGTATGTATTGTCAAAGTATGTATTGTCAAATTTAAGAAAAGGATCGTTTATGTTTACGTCACACAAGGCCAACTATCCCGCATTGAAAAATTTAAAGTATCGCAAATTTTATATTAAAACAATTCTAAATCTCACGCGCATTTCCGTGTTTTTACTGTTTAAACGAATGTACTATTGTTTAATTATTAATTAATTGTACCCGTATATGTTAATGATTGTTTAAATGGTCAATAATTTATCGAAAGTATGAATTTTTAAGTTTTGCGTTTATAAAAAGAGAGTTTCGATCTTTACGCTTTGAAGTAAAAAAGAAAACTAACTCCGGCAATCGTCGAAGTTATGAAAAAACGCTTTCATGTTTATTTTGCGCAAGGCTAACAACCTCGAGATTAAAATTTGAAAATATTGGAATTTTATATCAAGATTATTTGAAGTTTCTCGCGCGTTTCCCGTCTTTTCTAATGTTTAACTTATCCAATGTTCAAACTAAAGTTCTATTATTTAAATATTAGTTTATATTATTCCGCTTGCATTAAAGATTTGTTTAAATGATTGTTTAAATATCGAAAGTATTAATTGATAAATTTTCGCGTTCAGAAAGAGAGAATATCGTTCACGCGTCAAAGTACAAAAGAGAATCGATCCGGTAATCGTCAATCAATCAATCAAAGGTTTGTTTTTGTTGATATTAAATCAAGGCCGAATCATCATTCCGAAAAATCAAAATTCAATCGTATTTAGATATGCAATAAAAATTATTTTGTATTTAACGCGTCTTTCGAGCTATGAAATGTTTAAATAAATATGCTATTGTTTAAATGTAACTTATTATTTAAGGAATTGAAATATATATATATTTCTTTTTTTTTTTTTATATAAAGATAAATAATAACGTCATAATTAATTGTATGTTTGTGATGATTTAATTGAAAATATGTGATCTAATATCAATTTATTTGAATAAATATAAGTAAAGCCAGATAGAAACAACATGTCTTTATAGCACACAACACCACTGTTTTTTTTTTTATATAATTAAATAAGTATAAGGTATAATTTATATCATTAGTTTCAATAAGATTCCCGTAATTATAGACTTGACTTTCTCATTAAAGTTCCTTTCCATACTAAAAAGAAAAGATATACATATACATATATATATATATATATATATATATATATATATATATATATATATATATATATATTATATATATTATATATATATAATATATTATATATATAAATACACATAATAGAGAGAGAGAGAGAGAGAGAGAGAGAGAATATTCTAAATTCTATGTCTCAGTCACGCATAATGTGGAGGTGGTACTGATAAATCTTGCAGCACAGCCAGTTGTTCTTCTGTAAAGTGCTGTGCATGCCCATTCACGCCGGTCCATCCATCGTAATGCGTTCTTTTAAAATCGCCAAGTGTTTTCCTTATGGTTGTCTAAAAATGAACAATATATATTTAGAATTTGATCGATATCAACACGAAGTACATCAATCGTAAATCTTTGGCTTTTATTTTATTTATTTATTTTTTTTTTTCAAATATACTTACTGGTATGGGTTGAGGATCGTTCAAATGAAGACCAAGGTGTTCAAAAATGGGAGGCAAATAATCCGGTATATCATACGGATGTGCACGAATAAATGCACAAAGTCCTAAAACACCTGCATGTCGCAAGCGTATAGTTTTACTCTGTACTCTATAGAAATGGTCATCGCCCAAGCACGTTACTTTGCACATAGCATCAGACTTTCTATGCAACTCTATTTTTGCCTTCAATTTAAATCTCTCCTGAAATTTGTATGATTATATTACACATCTATAAATTTCTTCGATCGAAATATACGTTACGTTACATCGTTAAATTATACGCATAGTAGATATTAATTTATTATACGTAGGATATTAATTGATTAATTAATTATACGTACCAGTAAAGCCTTTTGTTTCGGAATGAACGCACAATGTAATAATCCACCAAGAACATGTCCAGCCTTTTCTCGTACTTCTAAGCGTGGGTCTTCCAATAAATTTAAAACCACCTCCTTTATAGAATTAACCCATTCATCTTTGCTTAGAACAATGCTCATGTTATAAAATATTAATACTTGAAGAAATTCCAAGCAAGTGGCCCTCGCCCACCATGACAGGTGTTTGGACATTTTTACGATTGCATTCAAAGCTATCGGCATATCTCTCGGTAAAGTGACCGTTTGTGCGAGTACGGCCAATGTTTCCGAACAAATTTTCGTCAATTCCTCGTCCGTCTCATAATTTTCCATTTGGCAAATAATCGGGAATAATTCGTAAAATCCAGGTAGGGTTCCATATTGCGATCTAAAAACGCTACCTATCATCCATCTGCAAATAATCTTAAGCAATCTGATTGACGATTCGCGTTCGTTCACGTCCAATTTAAAATTGTCAACGTTATCGTTAAAATTAACATTGGCCATGTTCGAGGCCAAAGAGTTTTCTTCCCTGCTAATCAATGCTATCGTGTCCTGAGCAAGTAATTGCAATTTTGGAATAACTTTATCCATAAAGTGTTCAGCCCTGGGCGTCGTCTGATTATCGAACGATCTTGGAAATCTAAGATCTGGCTCAAATACGGTTACCAATAATAATCCTAATCGTTCCCTTAAATTTCTAAAAGGATTCGTTAATAATCTATTTTCCAAACGTACGAGCAAACGTTGCATCAATTGCGATACGCGCCACGATTGTTGATTGAGGGTCCTTTGCAATGCATACAAACGGCCACATTCTACGAATGATGATTCAGACTCCCCTAAGGGTGGTTCTTCCATCAAGCATTCCAAAAACCAATGATTCCTGTTTGGATCTCTACGTTGTAGGGCAGTTGCAAAACACGTACTCCAATCAACAACGGTTTCCACTGCGAGATTACTTAATGCAGTTCTAACGATAGGTAATAATTCATTCCACATTTCACGGGTCATCTCGAAAGGCCAATGTTTTGCACCTCTTATTATACCGGCAATAATTTCTGCTGCACATCTTTGACTACTTTCTTGCTTCTCCGTAACTAATCTACCCAAATGCGGCAAAAAGTGTTTCAACGGTGTAATCCCGAGATTGCGAAAGATACTTTTAAATAATAAACATTTGTAAACGTTAAATTTATCCTTATCCTTTTTCTCCTCGATGCTATAGAATTTAATGAGTTTCTCAACATTTTGAGGATCGTTAAAGAAACGTTCGATCTCAATCTCGTGATCCGTCAATTTACGAATTTTAGGATCAAAACTTGGTTGCTCCGACGATGGCGCATAAATCTCTAATTTCTTTGGCCACGTATAATAACCGATGTATGGTTGATGAACGTATCTTGGTTCGTCCCATTGTTCTGAAGTCAATGGACGTTTGTCGTAGTCGTATTGCAACCACGCATTGTCTGGCCTTTCTCCTGGTATCACGACGTCAGATTTACCTGTTAATAATAACTCTTTCTCGCATACTTCCTTTATATCAATCGTTACCTATAGAACAAACACGTCCCAAATGAATTTTCCATAGTAATTTTGTACACGTCTCCACGTTAAATGTTTAAAAGAAAAAAAAAAAAAAAAATAAATACCTTCGGATGTTTCCTTTTTTGTTGCTTGAGCATATAAATCACCGTACGGATCGCAATTTTTCTTTCTTCCAACGAATCGTGAATCAATGCTCCTAAAAAGTATCGCACCATTCTGGGTGAATATATTTGGTCAGGATGAACCAAGCATCTTATAAAATTCATTGACATTAATCTATGCCTCCAATGAAGATTTTCTTCTAGAATAGCATTTAATAAATCATTCAGAAGTCCATGATATGCTAATAAATTAGATTCTGATTGTTCATTCAATTTTTGTAAACCACGTTGAATTTCATTCTCATTAAGTTGCGCTAAAGTAGGATATGGGAAGGTACTCCATAATTTAGATGCGGCAATCAAACATCTATCTGGTATTTCAAGTGTAATGACATACGTTGGAAAATTATTTTTTACGGTGTCAATTAAATTTTCTTTTAATCGAATCACCGAAAGTTTCTCGGATGGCTTGGAAAGGACAAGTCTTGGCCATAAAGATCGCAACATATTCCAATCACGTTTGATCATGATAGGATCATGTTGTGGACCAAATAAAATATATAAAACTCCCTGTTTTTTGGAAAGAACGAATAAATGCGTGGAAAATCATTATTTTGTTTTTTTTTTTTTTGACCATTAAAAACTTTATACCTTATATGCATCGTGATGCTCGTCTGTGTCCTTCGCCAAAATGTCTATTAAACGAGGGACAACGTAGGTGTACGAGTGTGGGAAATATCGAAGCCCATAAAATAAAACGCATTGTGCTTTCGAGCGTACGTCGGCGTATCTGCTGGTAGCTAATGCCACAAGTTTTAACATAATTTTTTTATGAGTTTCCGTTAATACGTAAGACTGTACTTGAAGTCGTGCTTCGTGCTGAATATCAACGCGCTCCAATATAACGGGTCCAATACGCTTTTTATTTCCCAACAATTTATCATTCAGCATACATTGTGCAGCTTGAAAACTTTTACGTCTTCCCTCGTAACTCTCATATAAATGCATCTTCCCCAATAGTAAACTATTCCATATCTAAAAACATACGTAATTACAATGACATATTGAAATGATCTGTTGTAACTTAATTGAATTATCTTTTTAATAATAAATGAATGTATATATATATATATACCTGGATCAAAACAAATAAACTTTTTGTATCATCCTCTGCATTTTTCAGTAATACATATTGTAGATTACTCAAGATCTCTGCCATATACCGCCTCACATTACTTCCATCAGGCATAACGATTTCTCCTTTAATACCAAGAGTTGGAGTAAATGGTATCCATTCTAAAGATGTTTCGACGACAGGAAGTGGAGATTCTTTCCACAATGGTAATACAGACTCACAGCCTCCAACAATACTGCTTACAATATTCAGACTGGTCAGCAGCTCCTCCCTATAGTCATTTATCCATTTATGTTATCAGTTGAGGCAGTTTTAGTCTAAATTACTTCATATATAAAAAGACGTTCAAGAAGTTATATTTTATAAAACATTTTGCATTTGATTTCTGGAAAATGGGGTAAAATTGTTTGTTAGCACAGAGGCTTTCTAATTCTGCATTTAGATGCTTTCAAGAAATATATAAATTCTATTAAATACCATAAAGGGAACATACCGCGTTAATGAATTCCAATCTTGGCAGTAGTTCATTAATTTTTCTATCTCTTGAGGCATATATTTGGAGAATATTTGTTGAATCGTTGCAATTTCTTCTTCCCCGGGAACATACCAATCAATGCGCAAAGAGTCAATATCTATCGCTTGACCCCAATCTCTTGTGTAAGGATATTCTGGATCGTTGTAATCCCTCTCGACGGTTCGAAATTGACAGAAGATAACGGTGGACAATGACGTGAGCAAATTTTTAAGTATGCGACACGCGAGCTTGCTTCCTTCTCTCGATCTTAACAATAATACTTGATCAAGGACTTTCAAGAAAGTATTTATATGCGGTAATAAATTATGACCTGGTGTTTCGGCAACTGCGGATAGTAGAAGCATTGCGTATAATAAACGATTATCTAAATTTTCTTCCTTGATGACATCCTCTCCTTCGTTAATTATATCTAATATCGTTTGAGATAATAAAGGTACCAGAGCACGTAGCGTATCCTGACCGTTAACTCGTACAAAGATACGACAAAGTACAGCAACCAGTTGGCCAGCGATTTTAGTTTCTAAAATACGTTCGGTCACGAATGTACGTAACTTATGTAAAGCACTGAGAAAAATTGCGTTACTAGTTTTAAGTAATAAAGTCGAGCACACTCCTTCCAACACCGTTTCTGCTGTAGTTTCTAATTTACTCTTCCCATCACCAGCACGATTTTCAGGTCTTACAAATTCTAATGAACTACAATCAATGAAAGTAAAAACCCTATCTAAGAATTGCAAAATAAAATCTTCGAAGCGCGATGTTGTTTCGCAAATCAATCTCTCTTCTTCGTCCGCTATTGCAGGTGATCTGGACGAATCCACGATGGGTATCATAATGGCGTATACGGAAATCAGGCGAAATGTAACGAAACACTTTCCTATGTCGTTTGGATCTATGCCTGGTAGAGATGAAAAAAGAAGAGGTAGTACGTGCATTGGACCTTCCGGATATGTATATCCTACGAAAAATAAAATATATACACACAAACACACACATATATAAATATATATATATATATATATATATATATATATATATATATATATATATATATATATATATATTAGAAAGCATTAAAAATCTTCCAATAACACAATGATAATCTATATTACCTTTATTTATATTTCTAGATCCTTGTACCATGGGTCTAGCTACAGCTACCATACAAATCATTGCTGCTGTGAGTTTGTGAGGTTCCGTGAGAGAATCTAATGTGGAATACATCCTCTCTAGAACTTGTGGTATTACCAAGCTAGGTCTCATAGTAGCAAGATGTTGTAAAGCATGACAAGTATCGTTAGCACTTAACTTGCTAAACATTGCTGTCATAGCTACTGGCATCATGCTCTTAACAAAAATGTTGATGTCTTCATCGCTTAATTTGTACTCGTCAGGAATTGGTGTTTCCCAAGTTGGCTTGGCGTATCGTTCTCTACAATTGCAGATTAATTAAAAAAACGTACTTTTCTTTTTGTTTTCGGTTTATATCTAGCACTGCCTTAAAATAGGTTAATTTACCTATGAACACGTAAAATAAAACGATATGGTAATTTTGTAAGCAATTCTTTCAATTTTCCAGACCATCGACCGACATTCGCCGCATGGAAATATGTCTCTATAGTCTTCAGAAATTTTTCAAGATACATTTGTGCGCTGGATTTATTACCCTGCAAATATTAGAGAAATAATGAGTTTATTATAGAATAATATCACTTATTATTTGTATTATTATCTATTGTATAAAATAATACTTTACCAGAACTGATACTATCCATATTGCAATAGGTAACATTTCTATTTTATGACTTTTAATGCTTTGTGTCTGTTTATATGATACAGGTAAATTTAAACAGCGTACAAATCTAGTAAACATAAGAGGTATATATGGTTCCCAGTTAATATAACCAATATTTGCAAATGCTAGTTTAGCCATTAACCACATTATTTCATTTTCCCATTGCGGCCCATTATGGCAAACTTCCCACAATGTCATAAATTCATTGAACCATAATTCGTGTCCAAGTGAATGATACTCTGGAGGTAACTGAACCGGTAAAAAATATTCTAACGTTTTAAAGGTATTAGACATAGTGACTACATCAAATGGACATATCATAGGCCTCAATTCATCCAAGATTTCTTGAGTTGCATTTAACTAAACATAAGATAATCGTAAGTACTCACACTTAAATGTTGTTCAATTTTTATTATATTAACACGTTCCCTGCCAGACCGTTTTTCGAAGACTTCCGGTTCAAGCCGCGTAAGGCGCATGCGCAAAGCGCTTTACATTTGTAATAAGAGGAATAATAAATAATAAAAAATCGGAATAAGAGAGATGCGGTTAAAACAAGTCACAGTAAAGAAAAATTGCTCATCGCGATTAAATGAGAGCATCAGCAATAGTATTAAGATGTCCATAATTGACTCCATAATGAATTTTTAAAAAATTCTTCATTTTACAATGATAATACCAAATGGCTTGAACGGAAAGTTCAGCGTGGGACGTATTAAAGGGAACGTGTTAAAAAACAAAATTCTCTTACTGGAAAATAAATTTTTGCAGAATGTATTAAAGAGTTTAATGTACATCCTAAAAATGCAAAGTAACGGAACATTCCTATGGATGAATCTGCGCTCATTCGAACTCTTTGATTTAACTCGTACAGAGGCCTCCATGGAATTTCTAAATCATTTGGAGAAAGTAATTCTTTCTTTCTAGAAAAAAAAAATCATCCGTATGATAATTAATTATTGAATTATTATTATTTTAATTTCTTTTTTAATTAAACCTATTTATAAAAATACTTACTTTAACAATAAAATTAAAGTAGACCCAAATTTATTGATTAGGAATGGATCGAGATTTGGTATAGTAATTAGTTCGTACATTAATTTAACAAAGTATATATGATCTTCTTTGCTAAACTTCATGCCATATATCTTTATGTATCTAAACAGGAAATATACACATATATGTATACATATATATATATATATTATTAAATTAATATTAACATAAAGAGAACAATTGATAATAATGACAGATAAACATCAGGTATAAAATATTAATAAATTAAATGCGATATGATTCAGCATAATTTCAATTATGTTATATCCCTTTACTATACGCCAAAATATGTTATATAGTATAATATATATATATATGAACGTAAATTTGAATCTTATATATATATATATATATATGAATTTAAAAACAAGTTAGGGCGCGCAAACTTTTTAAGAATAGTTTACAAAGAAGAAAAGTAAAATATATTATATTTTCTATTGTAAATCTTACTTGCATAATCTGGTGGTCCAAAAACTACATCCCGGTTGCATTTCACGGTACATAATAGCGCGTCCTAAATTTCCTTTAATCTCTGATAATAATACTTGAGATTCATTTTCTAAATCTTTTGCATATGGTAGTAATTTATTATAAATAAGTTCTTTTTGATATTTATGATTTGTAATATTTGTATCAGAATTCATCTTTGAATCATACAAATCATGAATTGTCTATTATTGCAAATTTCTTGTTTCTTTAATTGAAAAGATGTAAAGATTAATCACAGAACTACTCTCTTAAAGGGCGCACAATACAATACAGTATCACGTTATTGTATCAATTACAACTTGCTTATTCTTATTCATTTTCATCAAGTCATGTTTTTCATAGTAGGAGCCATACTTGATATTTTAGGTTGGTAAAGATATCTCTTGATATAACAAAGCTGCCACCATACGAATTAAAAAGAAAATTAAAACTATTAATAATGTCATATGTGTGTAACGAGATATACAATATGTCCGACAATATAGAAAACTTCTTTCGGTTTCATAACTATGGCGTTATTATTAAATCAATGAAAATCGAATAAAAACAAATAAAAATATTAAAGATTGTAATTTAAACAATTAAAGCTTAAATAAGAGCGGATAATAACGCTTAGGGTAATTATTTTTTTTTAT
The DNA here is from genome assembly GCA_911387935.1 of Dolichovespula saxonica. Lineage (NCBI taxonomy): Eukaryota > Metazoa > Arthropoda > Insecta > Hymenoptera > Vespidae > Dolichovespula > Dolichovespula saxonica. Next base: position 1,980,515 of record OU427018.1, on the reverse strand, counting down.
CATGATTGGCTGAATGAACTAGTTATTTTAAAGAAAAAGAAAATATATATATATATATATTTAATGGACATATTATATCGCTGTGAAGAAAATGATAAAAATCATATTACTGTTTGTTATCTCTAGGTTATCTAATAAAAAATCCTTATACTTCTTTAAATGATATGAGACAAAAAAGTAATGCACACACACACACCCACACACATATATTTTCCAACTTATGTAGAATTACGTAATTAATATCCTTTTGTTATATCTAACAGTTGTAAAAAAAAAATATGGCTTACGGCAAAGATATATGTCTAATCTAAAATGTTATCAAATTTATATTTATAACTGTTTCAATGCGAATGTTACATATATACTGATATATACCACACGGCAGTACACATGTACGTATGCACGTATTTCATGCGGCGGACGCAGTGGTAAACAGTTCATACATCAGACACATAGAATATAACAAAGTATTTTAAATAAGTACTCCACCTTTTATTATTCATACAATTAGTGATATTATATGTGTATGGTACTTAATTTTATATATTAGTTTACAAAAGTATTTTAAGTGACATTTATAATACCACCTAAAAGAGGTTAATTTAAAAGTCTGTCAAAGATAAGTTTATTCAATGTGAATTTACCATTAAAAAAATATAATATGAAGACAAGGAAAACTTTAGCCTTTATTGGGGCAGGGTTGATTGTTTTTTGTTGTCTAATGACATATATAATGGTGGATTTAACAATTTTTCCTCCTGGGCACGATAATAAACTGTCTATGCAAGATGTAAGTTCATAAATATTTCCTTTTTATCGGGCTAATTTGTACAATTATTATGTATCGTGCAATATTTAAATTTATATAGGATTTATATATTTACTTATTTTAGAATCAATGGCTACATTTTGAAAGTAGATTAGCAAAATTAGAAAAAGATTTTAATAAACATCATGAAGTTATGAGCGCTCTTCAAGAAGCAGCAAAAATAAAACAAAACTTAGTATCAGTAATAAAACCATTAAATAATCGTGAAGAATCGGATCCAATTCAAAATCATATAGAAACATTATCCAAATGCAATTTTAATGCAAATCGAACACCAGAAGTCGATATTCAAATGTTAGATTTATATAGAATATTAGAGTTCGATAATCCAGATGGTGGGGTTTGGAAACAAGGATGGAATATAAAGTATAACAAAGAACAATGGCATCATAATAGGAAGTTGAAGGTCTTTGTTATTCCACATTCGCACAATGATCCTGGATGGTTGTATACATTTGAAAAATATTATACTTCTCAAACAAGAAATATATTAAATAATATGGTAACGAAATTAGCAGAAGACAAACGGCGTAAATTTATTTGGGCAGAAGTTTCGTTTTTTAAATTGTGGTGGGACGAACAATCAAAGGTAACACGCGATTTAGTCAGGAGCTTGATTCATGATGGTCAATTGGAAATAGTATCAGGAGGATGGGTTATGCCAGATGAATCTGTCTCTCACTGGATTGCTCAACTTACGCAACTAACAGAGGGACATCAATGGTTAAAATATAATTTAGATTATGTATCAAATTCAGGATGGGCAATTGATCCATTTGGACTGTCCCCAACTATGCCATATTTATTAAAAGGATCTGGGTTAAATAATCTGCTGATACAAAGGGTTCATTATTCGGTTAAAAAAAGATTGGCTAAGGATAAGAATTTAGAATTTCGATGGAGACAGTTGTGGGACAATGATGGCTCAACAGAATTGTTTACTCATATGATGCCATTTTATAGTTATGATATACCTCATACATGTGGACCAGATCCAAAAATATGTTGTCAATTTGATTTTTATAGACTTCCTAATTTTGGTTTGACATGTCCATGGAAAATTAATCCACGAGCCATAACAAAAGCAAATGTAGTAGAGAGGGCTATGTTGCTATTAGATCAATACCGTAAAAAGTCACAACTTTTTAAAACTAATGTATTATTAGTACCATTGGGAGATGACTTTAGATATACACATGTTACTGAATGGGATGCTCAATTCAATAACTATCAATATCTTTTTGATTATTTAAATCAAAATCAACAACTAAATGTTGAAATACAATTTGGAACATTGAGCGATTATTTTGATGCTGTAAGAGATAAACATAATTTGGAAGATTTCCCTACTTTATCTGGAGATTTTTTTACTTATTCCGATAGGGATGACCATTATTGGAGTGGTTATTACACATCAAGGTATATTATTGTTACATATCATAATATAGATAATATTTTGATATTATTAAAAAAATACGTTTTTTTTTCTGTATTTAAATGATAATAATCTTTTTTTTAGACCTTTCCATAAACGATTAGATCGTGTATTATTAGGTTCTTTAAGGGCAGCTGAAATCTTATCTACAATAGCATGGGCTAAAGGCATTTATCATTTAGCTGAAGGGAACATAGCTCTTCGGTTGAGTAATGCCAGAATGTGGCACTCCTTATTTCAACATCATGATGGTGTTAGTGGAACAGCTAGAGATAATGTAGTTGTAGATTATGCTCAGAAAATGATATTAGCCTTAAATAATACTGCGCATGTACTCCAACAATCTGTTATGCATTTATTAAAAACTTCTGAAGGATCCACAATTGATCAAGATGTCCACTACCTTTCATTGGATGAGACTAGGTTCGAAAACAGATACTTATTCCTAGTTAGTATCTTTTGCTGTTTGTAGAGGTTGTAAGGTTCTTATCATACACACTACATAATTTAATTATCGTAGTTTTTATAATTACTTAATGAAATTGCCGATAATCTAGTTTAATTCAATACCGTATTTTATTATTAAAGGTCACATCATACTAGTCCTGGTGAAAAACATGTACTTATACTTGGAGATGAAAATCCAAAAAGAAAGGTTGTGTTATACAATCCCTGTCCAAGGCAAAGAAGAAAAATACAAACTTTGATCGTTTCAACACCTTTCGTTAAAGTTACTGATCATACAGGACAATTAGTAAAATCTCAGATATCACCGGTTTGGGTTGGACCCGCTGCGCTATCTTCTGCCAAATATGAATTATCTTTTCTAGTAACTGTACCAGGATTTGGACTTACTACATATATAATACATGCTCTTCGTCAGCAAACATTTCCTCCGTAAGTATAAAGTATATGTAAAAAATAATGTCATAAACGAATGACATGAGAGAAAGTAGTTTAAAATAATTTGTTAATCTATAATTTTACAGAGACGTTTATGTAGCGAATGTCACAATTTTCAATACCGATTTACCAATTTTAACAGTGTCTGGTTTTTCTCATATACAAATACAACCTTTTGCACAAGAATTTTCTATATCTCACAAAATTGAATTATCTGCGTCATTTGGAAAATCTGGTTTCTTAAAAGCTTTAAGAGTTGACAATGTTACAATTCCTGTTCATTTAGAATTTGTTAAATACGGCACCAGAGGTTCTGGTAAAGATAAAAGCGGTGCCTATTTATTTCTGCCGGACAAACAAGATCCAGATTTGATATTTATGGATAATAAGCACATTATTCATTTAGTAACAGGTCCTATTGTATCAAAAGTTTTTGTAGAATTACCATATGTACGTCATACTTGTATACTATATAATTCACCTGGCAGTGATGGTGACGGATTACATATACTGAATGAAGTCGATATAATAGAAACACAGAATTATGAACTTGCAATGAGATTAAATACTGATATAATGTCTGGAGATCAGTTTTTTACTGATTTAAATGGTCTTGGTGTAAGTACCTATAAGGATACCTTCAATATTTTTATATTTTTAATAATGACTATATATATATATATATATATATATATATATATATATATAAAACTTTAATGATTTCAGATAATTAGACGCCAAAGATTTCCTAAATTACCTACACAAGCAAATTATTATCCAATGGCTGCGAATGCATATATTGAAGATAAACATAAAAGATTAACTGTTATAACAGCACAACCATTAGGGGTAGCTTCTATGGCATCAGGACAAATAGAGGTAATGTATATTTATTATAAGTCATTAGATTATGCGTGTAAATAAATTATAAAAACATATAAAAGAATGTATTAACAAATGAAGCGTATATTAAAAGATTTCTGTATAAGACATGTAACAGGCACGACCAAAAAATAGTTAAGATATATTATGAATGCCAATGTTTGATATTACACTGCAGATTATGCAAGATCGAAGGCTGCTTCAAGATGATAACAGAGGGTTAGGTCAAGGTGTGACAGACAATTTAGTAACTAACCACTTATTTACGTTAGTACTTGAAAAGAAGAGATTAAACTGTCCTGCATCATCATCTAGTGGTCATCCTGCAGGTCTGTTATCTGTGGCTGCACATTTAGCTTCAGAAGAACTATTGTATCCGGTAATAGCAATGCATCCTCATAATACATTGCCATATAATTTGCAAGCACACTTTTCTCCACTGCGTTATGATCTTCCCATAAATTTAAATGTTATTAGTTTAAGAGTATTGTCTGTTCCTGAAGGAGCTGGCAAAGGTATTGGTATGGTTTTACATCGAACAGCATTAGATATTTGTTGGGGATCAGAGGCTTATTTGCAACAATTTAATATTTCCAATTCGGGAAAAATTGATTTATCATTTCTAAACTATTTGAAGGATATGACAGTTAGTAAAGCTCCTCTTACATTTTATGATGTTGGCTCATTTCTTAAATCATCGATTGTTACTTTGTGTCCGAACGAAATATTATCCATTTTATTTCATAAAACACAATATTAAAATGAAAGCATATTTATTGTAGAAAATATTTTCACGAGGCAGGAACTAAAACCTGTTTACTTAAAATAATATAATCTTTCTTCTCTGACTCCAGTGGGCTAGTGTTGTCCAGTTTGAAACTACAAAAAAAAAAAAAGAAATGATTGAAGAAGTATATCAACAATTTTTTATAAACTTATAGGCTTATCATATAAACTTATCTGATAAGGAATACAATTTTAATTATAAGGCTGATATATCTTTGAGCAAAAGTATAGATAGATATTTATAATTAATAGACATTAAATTAATTAATGAAATTTATGTACAATTACATTTAAAACAAGCTTTTCAAAGTACAATTATTTTGTACTCAGCATTGAAAATAGAGTTTAATTTAATTTAAGAAATAGATTAAATAATTGAATAATTGTTATATTGTATAATTTAATAAGCTTAAGTCTACCTCAAGCTTTGTATTGTAAGCTATATTTAAAATAATATTTGTGATTTTAGTTCATATCTTTTATTTGTATTTTATTTATAGAAGACTTGATAAATAATAAATAAAATAAGTAATATATAGATAAAATATGAAAAATATCTTATTACCCAAGCGTGTAGAAGAACTGTAATGCTGGTAGATTATTTTTTAATACTGTTAATACTACTTTTTGCATTTTATGTTTTGATGCCATAGATTCAAGAGCTTGCATCATAAAACGACCAAGGCCTTTACCTCTTGCTGATTCTTCCAATTGTAATTCATAACTTAATAGATAAATACAATATTTTTCATACATTTTTTGCCTGTTACATTGTAATAATAATTCATTTTTTTATATACTTACCAATATAGCACTTCAACTTTGTAATCTATATCAAAACGAAAATGAGAAAATCCTATAAATTTGTTACTACAAGATGCTATCAAATACCAAGCTGTTGGTTCTGTTAATTCTTTTTGTTTAGCAATTGCGTCCCATCCCCAACTAGATTGTTCATACAAATTTTTCATATTTCTTTCCATAATGTCAAATATCCAAAGCCTACATTCTGATGATGCCTCTTTAGCCTTGACACAAGTTAAATTTACAATATATTCGTTTTTTCCTACATACGTATGATACATTTCAATTGTTTCAAATGGATCTTTCATAGAATTAGCTTTATTTATAATACATTTAGCACGTGCTAGCTTTTGTAATTTTGAACGCCGTTTCATTTTTGCTGCTGGCCTGTTCTACAATAATAAAATATGTATTAGTCGAGTAATATTTAAATTAAATAACATATGTACGCAATAAGAAAATAATCTTTAATCTATAATAAAAATATTTAATAGGAATAAACATTTTTCAAAAATCCTCTTCCTTTCTTATAGCTATTATATATTACAAATTTTACAAATAACTATATACAAAATTGTATTATATACACATCACGATATATAAATATAAATTGATTAAATTGGTTGATACAATTATGAATTTTTTAATTTGTTTTGTACATTGCATATACAATAACACTACTGCACGATGTAAGAAAAACTGTCCTATAAGATAAAAACGTATATAGTTTGATTGGAACTACGAGAAAATTAAAATTTTATATTTCGAAATTTCAAATATTTTTTAATGTAATAATGATTGTATTATTATAGTAATAAAATTAAAAATTGTAATTTGACATCTCTCGGTAAAAAAACATAATATATGAAGGTACTTCCAATTGTATCGATAGTATTAATCATTACTAACCTCTTCAAAATGTAACGTCTTCGAAGTTTTGTGATATCAATAATGTCGAAGTGAACATATTGTCATTGATACTGGCAGTTTCGTTCATTTAGTTATTTTATAATTTAAAAAGGAACAAAAAGGTTCGTGTAATAAAATTTCACACGTTTTACGACAAGATATATTATTATTAGTATTAATTAAACAGTTAAAGAGAAGTAGTTACGTGAGATTTCATTAGCATTGCCAAAGTATGATACATAAGTTTTAATACGGTTGTTACAATTAATTGCAAGTAATTTAGAAATATTATATTATTTTATAAGAAATATTTGCAGATTTCACCTTTTCTTTTCTATTGCTTTGAAAGAGAGATGTGTGCTTTGTTATAGGTTAAGAAAATTTATGTTTATTTTATCAATATAATGATGTAATGCAGTTAAAGATAGACCTATTTTTATTACTAATACCGATTACTATGCGAATATCTCTTTAAATTGTTTCAGGCATTCTTAATTAAATAATAAACAATGGCAGAAAATGCTGCTAGTTCAAATTCAGAGGAAAATGCTATTTCCTCGGCTATGACTCGATGTTATGAAAATTATATTATTGTTGATGTTGGTGCCAATCTTACAAATAAGAAATACAGTCGAGATTTAGATAGCGTAATACAAAGAGCTAAAGATGCAGGAGTCCAGAAGATCATGGTTACAGGTGCAAGTATTCGTTCTAGTAAAGAGGCTTTAAGACTGACAAGAATATATCCTGGTACTCTTTACTCAACCGCTGGTGTACATCCACATGATGCAAAATCATGGGAAAATCCAGATACTTTGCAAGAACTTGAAAGCATAGCTACAAATCCAGAATGTGTTGCAATTGGAGAATGTGGTTTAGATTATAATCGTGATTTTTCTGATCCTGAGACACAACGCACCGTCTTTCATAAACAAGTAGAGCTGGCATGTCAATTAAATAAACCACTTATAATACACGAAAGAGCAGCACAGGCCGATGTATTGGAAGTTCTTAGTCATTATAAAAATCGCTTACCACCAGTTTTAATTCATTCTTTTATTGGAACAGCAGAGGAGGCACAAATTTATTTAGATCAAGGATTTTATTTAGGAATAACAGGCTACTTATGTAAAGATAAATCAGATAGTGGTATAAGACAATTGTTAGAAGCAGGTCAGGCACCATTAGATAAAATATTAGTTGAAACCGATGCTCCATTTATGTATCCTAATACTAGAGCTAGTAAATTACCTGTACGCGTTAAGGATGCTTTAACTGAACGATCCATGACTTTCCTTCATCGTTATTGCACTTTTCAACGCAATGAGCCATGTGCCTTGCCAGCTATAGTTGAAATGGTAGCAGCATTTATGCAAACAACTCCAGAAGAAGTTGCTTTAGCTACTGCTTTCAATGCTTTGAAATTATTTGGTCTAAATGCGTGATTTAAAGATGGACAATATTATAATTGTTTTATATGGTGGTGCTAGTTGGTGCTTCACAAGATTTAGATATTGGTGCTACTATGTGGTATATCTATTTTTACTTTAATAATCCGGTATCTATAAATTTACTCAATATTTACATCAGATAAAATACTTTGTTGTGATAGTTGTATAGAAAAAATGAGATATTAACAAAGTAAAAAATAATTGCAGCACCAATATTTATGCTTAATTTGTTATTATGTCCTTTATATACATAATATTTTCTTTTCATTATTCAAAATAAAAATAGTCTTCAGAAATACTTGAATAGATAAAAAAAAAAAAAAAATAGTTTTTACTAGAACAATGTTATGGATTGTTAAATTGTTACTTTCATACTTTTAATTATATGTAAATAAAAGTGAACTCGCGGGGCATATATACTCCAATGAAATTATATATATATAGTAATGGTTCTATCTTAAGAATATATATTTTCAAGAACAGAAAAAAGAAAATTTTTTATTATTACTTTTCATTAAAATGTTTTATCTTATGCAACATACAATTAAATTTATTACTTTGTTTTAATTTTGTCCAATGTATATACAAAAATTTTGCCAAGTTCATATTTATATGTTAAACAATCAATAAATAGGTTTTATCTTAAATATTATTAGTAATAATTTTATATATCATATATTTAATGCTAATTACCAAACTTCCTTCATTTGTATCAATATACTAACTCTTTATTTCAATACTAACATAATACAATGTAGCCATGTATTACGGATAAGATCTTAATCATAAAATTCACTTAGAGTTACAAAAATAGTTTTTATATTAATTGTAATAAATATTTAGTTTATAGCTATTTGTTTTTTTTTTCTGTTATGTAATCCGCTATGATTATGTGAAATATTAATTGTCAGGGAAACTCATGAATTGTGCATGTAATGTGAGATATGAATTATATTTTTAATTAAAACATTTTTAATTTGCTTTTAAAATCATTGTTATTATTTCGTTTTTAATATAATTTCATGACATTTAGATTTTATTTGGTGCATAACATATTTAATTTTTTGAACTTCTGATAGACTAGACCAAATTTTCATATTTATTGGAACACAATTATATCCAGTCCATTTTTCTATAGTTTTTATTTGTAAGTTACAAACACCTAATAATTTTTGACTATTAATTGAATATGCAGTATCAGGTAATTCAATTATAAGTATACTGTAAAAGAAAATATTTTTATATAGATACTTATAAAAAAAAAAAAACTTTCTTGACAAAACAAGAGAAAAAGGGATGCACAAATCTTTTATTAAAAATGGAAAATATTAATAAAAAATACTTACACACTATGTTCTTTTGGACAGTTAAAGTCTTCAACAAGAATAATATCTTTAAGAAAATTATAACTATTCATATTAAATGCAATGGGAAATCTGCCTTGTCTCATAATTACAGCATGACCTAAAATAATATAAACATTGTTATTTGATTAGTTAATTTCTTATTTTATTTATTTAATTTTTATTTAAATATTTTTTGGTTAATTTAACAAAGAAAATATAATACTTACTAATGCTATGTTTTAGTTCTGTACTCAAATAGCTTACAACATATTCAGGACCTCCCATTACTTTTTCTAAAGTTGCTCTTAACTTGGTACTGGGTATTTGATCTAACTTATCATAAATATAAAGCAGTGCATTTTTACTAGGCCAAGGACCTGAATAATTTGAATATAATGTTTTCACACTTTGATACAAAAGCAAATATCTTTTTAAATCGAATATATTAAACGATTCTAATACTTTTTCATTTATCTGAGTAAAAATTATTGACAATATTCTCGGGTAATATTTATTTAATGCTGCTAAATTAATCCCATAATTGAGTAGTGTCCGAATTGAGCATTCCTTTAGAAATGTTTTATCTAAAAATTTATTCTCTAGGATAATCCAAGGAACTGACTCATATTGAGCATTAGAAAATGTACGTAGAATTTCTTTTATGTTAGATCGACGCATTTGGTTTTTAACATTTTCGTTTATATGTTCACTTATCATAAATCTTATGAATGGTGGATGAACATAAGATAAAATATTCAAACTTTTTGCAATCTTATAACATGTTTTAAAATTCATATTTTTACTTATTGCAACATTCAATAATTCATTGATGAAGGAGTTATCATAACTATGAGGTAGCGTTTTCCTATATAACAAAATATAAAATATAAATATAAGTATCATTTAAAAAAGTATTTTCTGTATTTTATAGTATGCATTTTGAAATTTGATATTTACTCTTCTAATACATTTTTAGTTATTTCATTTATACATTCTAGTACATCCAATGGCGTCAATTGATTTATTTTTCGGAGAAGTGCTTGACGTATTACTTCCATTGTCTTGCAATTTTCATTTAGAGATTGTTTTTTATTTAATAATATGCACAAAGAAATAAACCAATTTTTAAGAGTAAACACTGGAACATCTTTAGCATTATAAATCAGTAATAATTGTATACTTCTATAGATTTTATCAGTTACATCTATTTTGTTTACATTATTTATGTAAAACAAGGCTAAAGACAATCCTTTCAAATCTAAATAATCAAGTTTTGTTGTTAAAATATTTGGAATTAGCTTAGGTAATGCTATTTGTAATGCAGACGATAATATAGTCTGTTCCATTGTCCTCAATATAATTAACAACACATGTATTTGATGTATATCTAGATCATTTATAGAATTTCTTATAATTTGCAGAAGACTTTGCATTATCATTGTAGATGCTGGTACTTTAAGAAAATTCAGTAATTTCAATACTTGTATAGTATCTGGTAAGCTCATAATTCTTACTTGTTTTTGTAATTTTTCACACAATATTTGAAATCCTTCATAATTTATTAAATTAAATTGTTTTTCTTTCCTGTTGAATATGTTTGTTAATATCGCTAATATATCCATCATATCTTTCAAGTCCATATTTGGACATTGAGTACTAACACAATCTAAAATATTTATAGCATTTATTGAAGATAGCTCATACGATTCTAGTATTATTTTTTTTATTGGTTTTAGTTTCACAGATTTATAAATCTCTAAATATTTAGAAAAAGATTATAAAGATTATATTAACAAAATGAACATATCAATAAATGAAATATATATCTATATACGAGAATATATCGTGGTATTATTACCTTTATAAGAGATCTGATAATTCCTGAAAGTATTTAGAGTAATTTTACTTTGTATTGTATAATTCAAAAATAAAGCTTGACTTCGCAAAGTCCATGACATCCATAATATTTGTCTAAAACCTCTATCCATTCTATCAAACATGTGAAAGAAAGTTTTAATATTACTGATATCTATTTTTGTATCAAATATCAGAGAGATGTAGATTTTATATTCGAGTAGCTATATTACCTGTTTTTTTACTTTCTTTTTAAATTAGTAGATTTAATAAGTACACAATATAAACTTCATACATTTATTTTACTATTACTATCATTTCCCCATAAGTTTTAATCAATGTGATTAAGAAAGAAACATGAGGTTAGAAAATATAAATATTAACATTTAAAATTTTAATCCTAATATTTAAATATTTTCTTAGAATTATTGTCGATTAAACTGGTATATTTTCATATTTATTGTATTATATATAAACATGAAAAATGAACTATAAGGCTTTAGAAAAAATATACATTAAAACATCGCGTGCGATCTTTTGAACTTCACGCGCATACTAAAGTTTATACCAATTTATACCTCCATCTTACAAGTTTGTTATATTGGTATGATTGGTATTAAAACTATAAAATTGGCTGCAGTGTCTAAGATTCTGTTCATATGTAATAGAAAGATTTCTTATAAATGACGCATAAAATGTAAAGTAGCTTTAAACATATTTTTTAAATTATCAAAATTGTTCTCATTTATTTAATATCCAAATATATCGTTGTTTTTATCGATAATGAAAATATGTATGATACATTGATGCACCGTGAAAAATCCTTTTTTTTTTCTTCTTTATAATGTAATTCTCTTAAGTGACAACTACTTAAAAGTAGTAACTACATTTTATTTAAAAAAAATATATAATAATATATATATATATATATAGTATCAATTCTATATATGACAATTAATGTTTCCTTTTTTTATGTTTTGAAACATCAGTTTCTTGTAAGGTCCTTTTTTGTCCTTTTCCTGTATCTGTATTTTGTCTATTGGAAGAGGGAACAGAGGATTTATTTTTATTATTAATCTCGGAGATCTTTTTCATCTTTTCGTAAAGTTTAGAGTTTTTAACGACCCATCCACTAGTAATAATTCTACCTGTAATATGAAAAGTTATTTCAAATATACCAAAATATATAAAGATAAAAGAACAAGAAAATATAATCTATTACCAAAAAATTCTTTTTTATTTGTATTAAATATAGCTTTGGACGCATCTTGCATTCTTTTAAATTCTATGAACGCATATCCGATAAGTGATGGATTTGATTGGCAAGGAAGAATTATTTCTTGTATTTCTCCATATTTTTCATACAACCGTTTAATATCCTCTTCTTTTACCTATTGATATAATAATTATATACAGTCAATATAATTACATTTATATCAAATAAAAAATCATTATATAGATAAAATTATTATGATTTCATACCTTAAATGGAAGATTACGAACAACAATCCTTGTTGCAGAATTGTCTGATTTTGTATCGGCATCTTCATTTTGTTTTATATTTTTAGCTCGACGTAATTTTACTTTCCTTCTATAAATCCAGGATAATCCATTTTTATTATTACTCTGTCCTATCAAATATAATAAATGCGATAATTATAAATAATTCCAAAGAGATATGTAATGTAGGAAAATAACACTACTGGTATTGTCAAATTTTCATACTTTGTTTGGTTTTATCCATTTTTACAAGTGTTGATTAACGATAAAAAACAAAATTGATTATTAAAAATGCTCTGATTATAAATTTATTTATAACAAATTCTTATATCTCCCGTTAAATCATTTGAATTCAGTTTAATTATCATTTATCATTTTCTTAAACTTCGACCATATAAGACATAATAACTCTATCGCCTAGTTAAAATACGTAGTTGATGTGGTAGTTAAATATCGTTGTGTAATAGCATTCAGAAAATATCGTACAGTTTTAATATACGACGCAATTCAATATCCAAGCGAATACTACCAATCAAATTTATATTTATTATTTCTCTCTAACGTTTCGTTATATATACTTTATTACCACTACGAAAATATATTTTATTTTTACTACTTTAAATGTCGGACTACATAAAGTTGTATCATAACAGTTTAATGAAGTAAAAGTAGAAAGAAAAGTTAGCTATATAGATAAAAGATAAAATGAATATGGTAAAGTTCACTTAAAGATTAAATCATCTGTTAAATTTGATTGGTCGAATTTTGAATTAGAACCAATTAAAAGCAGGAAAAGTAATAGAAGGATAGCGTTGAATATACTCATTGGTTGCTGGTAAACTGCATACTTCAAATAAAACGAAGATACAATCGATATCACGGTAAACTTCGATAATATAGAAGTATGGCCGAAAGCGCATTTTCATTTGTGCTAAAGCAAAATAACAAAACAATACGTTAAGACTAATATTATGATTGAGTTAAAAGTGTTTTATTGTTTATTCTTGTTATCATTTTTGGATTCAACGTCGCAAATTCGACCCTCCTTACATGGGCATAATAATGGTAAGCCTATTTCTTTCCTGTTTTGACATCAACAATCTTAGAATTTTATAACTTTTAATACAAACGTTTAATTATACTTTTAACGCTAATTATATGTCTTGACATATCACTATTTTCATTGTTACGCAGAAATTATCATCCTGTTTCATTCTGTCTTTTTTTTTTTTTTAAACCCTCAAGTTTCTACAGATGATCTAAAATATTTAAACAGCCATACTGCATTTTTATTTATGTTTAATGTCAGTATGTAAATATCTCGTATATTGATTAATATTAACTTCTTCATAAATTTTTAATCCTCTTATATAGTACATATATGAAAACAAATATTTTTCTCATATCTTTTTAATAATAAAATAGAAATAATATAACCTTAGTTTCTCTCTTATAGTATCAATTATTTATATGCAATATGATATATTATATGATTTATTTACTTTGCATTAAGATTAATTGCATTTATTACGTTTATTGAATTTTAAAATTTAAAAGTTTAATTTGATTATATGATTTTTATTTAGATACGTCTTAGTTATTAACTATTGTTTATTTTTACAGCCTTTGTTCAAGACGACAATGACGTTCAATATCTTTTGGATAATATACCATTACCTATGCATAAGGTTAATCTCTTAACTAATTCATAATGCGATATAATTATTTTATAATATTATTTATCAAATTTCATTATTATATATTATAATATTTTTTAGGACTTTACTAATACAGTACATGGGGTTGGGTAAGCATGACATTGACTAAGATAATGGTAAATGGAAGTAGGAAAGGTATTTAATATATATAATTAATTTTTCTCATTTTATATATATGTATATATTAAAGAGATTAGAAGATAATAAAATATCATGAATATTATAAATGTGTGAGGTCATAGAATATATACGTGTTTAATAAAGAAAAAATTCTTTTAATAACTATATCTTTCCTATTTCTGATTAAAATTGTTACTTAAATATTTTAAATCATCAAATAATGTTTTTTAAGGGATTCTGCACCGGACGAAGATAAAATACAAGATGCATTGTCCCACATTTATTTTGAACCCCATGTTTTGGATTTTAAAGAGAGGTATTTACTTTTTTCTTCCTTCTTCTTTTTGTTATTATTATTATTATGTTATTCATCTTATGCTATTTATTTTATAAGTTGTTCCATTTAAAGAAATAATTTATAAAAATAATTGATTATATAAATTTATAGACAACTTGGTATACCCCATCAAGAAACTGTGATGTTAATTAATAAAGACCATAATAGGACAATTCATTTATTATCAATTTCCGGAAATACTCGTCATTTTCATTCATCATTTTTCCAAGATAAAGTAAGTTTAGATCTTTTATTTATTTTCTTTATATAAAATAATAACTTTTTATTTTATTTAGGTAATACCTCCTCTTGGAAATACCACATTTAATGTAATTTTTCTTGGTAGAGAAGAAGGTGAGGTTGATACTCACCTTTTTATACATACATCAGAGGGTACAATAAAGTATCAAGTAATGTATTAATGCCATTATAAATTCTTTTTATTTTCTCTCTCTCTCTCTCTCTTTTTTTTTTTTTTTTTTTTAAATATTTCACTCATGTTTAATTTTTTTATGTAGGTCAGAGGAATAAGTATTAGTAGTCCATATCGACTAAGACCTGTAATTGATGTCAAGTTACCATTAAATGCATCTTTTACTCCACTTATATATATGCACAATCCACATCCAGAATCATTGCAAGTAAATATTTTCGTGTTCTTTTTATTATTATAACATAATACATAATTTAATCGGTTTTTGTTTTTGTTTTTTTTTTTTTTTTTTTTTTTTTTTGTGTCAATAAGAAAAATTACGCCAAAAAAAGATTATTTTCCAAGAATAATTGTGTTTTTGATTACTCCAAATTTAAGGTAGTAGAAATATATAGTAGTGGAGGAGAATTTCAATTGGAATTACCATCGGGAGAAGAAGAGGGTTCCCGCGAATTATGGGAAATACCACCTTATCAAACCAAACCAGTTATAAGACTACATTTTAATGCTTATACAGAAAAAAATCACACCGCATACATTAGGTTTGTCGATTTGTCAATTTCACCTTTATAGATTTTTTCTAATTTATTATATTACGCTAATAACTATTATAAACATTTTAGAGTTAAAGTAAATAATACTGCTGAGATATTAATTGTAGCAGTTGAAGTAGAAGTTAGGAGTGGAGCTGGTCTTCATTGGGGTGGAAGTTCGGGAAGAATAAATTTTGGTATGGGAGGTTCATTACAGCCACCCACATATCACATAATTGCTTTAAAAAATTCAGCTAAAAAACCAGTTAAAGTTGTGGTAAATCTATTTATCTATATGTATATTGTATATTTTGAATCATATTATATCAGCATAAAAATACTTATATTGAATAATATAATATATGTTTTTATGTCTTATCGTTGTTTTTAGAATATAATTAGCACCCCCATATCGAAAGCATTAGGACTCCAGTTTAAGCCGACTGTCATTCCTGGGGATACTGATATCCCAATCGCTATTGGGACGCTATTTTATGACTGTAAATAGTACAATTTCTTAATTATATTAATAGTAAATATTGTGATGCATATGTTCCAGATACTTTTAATTGTTTTAATTTGATTATGAATATTTCAGGGAAGGCTGGTTTAGAATTACAACACTTTAAGGGAAAATTAATGATTAAAGCAATAGGGCCTGGTGGTTCTAGTCAAAAATTAGCCATACCATGGGTAGCACGGGTGTTACAAGGAGGACTAGAAGTAAATGCATCAATTACTCATTATTGTTCTCTGCAAACTAGCCAAGCTCAAAATTTTAGCGTTGTAAATAAATTTACATTACCATTAGCCATCACACATGTTACGATGTCACCTAATGTTAAATCGCGTTTCATGGTACGAAGGAAACCAAATATTTACTTTTATAAATGAATATTCGTTTATAATGATTTACATAGAAAATTTATTTTTCAGATAAAAAATTTTACTCCTAGAGTAATAAAACCAGAAGAAAAAGTTAATATATTTTCTTTACAACTTACCAAAGAAAAGAAAAGTGAAGATGTAGAGATGGAGTCATCCATATTAATACATTCAAATGTATCTGTAACTAAAGTACCATTACTCAGTTATGATGGAAAAGTAAGGAAAATTGTTCCAGGAGAAAGAGAGGACGATAAAGGTACCATGAATTTTGGTACCGTTAGCAGTGGAACTGAAAATGAGGCAATCTTTGCATTGGAAAATCAGAATCCAGTTAATATAGAATTACATGATTGGGGAGTAAATATGCCTGGAGCAGTATTGGAATTAATAGGTTGTCAAAGCGGTCCTGCGGATTCATTGGATGAGGAGCTTAAAAATGTAACTGTATGTAGTAATACTGGCAATGTAAGTATTATAAATATACAATAATTATTTGTGTCGTATAAATATGCTTGGACATATCAAGAATAATATAAATATTACTGTTACAGCAATTTATAAAACCTGGATTTTTAGCAATTTTTAAGATTATAGTAAAATCCCCCATGATGGAGGAGGATGCGATAGTTGGCGATGTCTTTGTTAGAACTAAGTATGAAAAATTTATTTTACCCGTATTCATGCGAGTTGCTCATGGAAAAATCTCTGTAAAGAAAATTATATTTATAGATTGTTTTCCTGTAAGTAAAGAGAGTATAAATTATTGTTGATTAATATGTAAACTTTTAATATCTATATTTATAACGTTTTTGTTTCTAGGGATCAATATGCGTGCACCAAGTTAAAGTACATTCTACGTTTACAAGACCAATGGAAGTAACTGAAATAGTTTCAGTTAACAAGGATTATAGTATAAAATATATACCTTTAGAAGAAGCAACATTACCAACAATATCTAAAGGTGATAATTATATAGGAACTATAAAACTTGATCCATCTAGAAACTGTAAACAACGATGTTACCTAGAATTGTTATTGGAAACAAATGGTATCTCAATTATTTTTCTTAAATAATTCTTATATGCATATATTTTTGAAAATACAAATATTGTATTAATGTTTATGATTTCTAGCTGGTAGTCAATGGTTAAACGCCATGAGCCTTCCTTCTCACACGCATAATATTGATTTAAATTTATTAACTACACGCTACATGCGTCTTATTAATTCTACCGAAGAAGGTTTATGGGATAATATAACAATGCGCTTAGACACTAGTGAAGTACGTGGTTATAAATTTTATATTAACATCAAACCACATTGGCCCAGTTTATTGACCCTTTTCGGAAATACAAATAAAAATAAAAGTATAATTATGTTTCCATTAACACAAGTGGGATATACATCGCATAAGAAAATAAGATTATATAATCCAAGTAAAAATCCTTTAATAGTCCAAGTAGTAATGGATTGGAATTATCCCGAAGGATCAAAACTATTTGATTCTTTACCAAGCGAGTATGTAATATTTAAAAGATCAACTTTAATTTTATGGATATATAAAAGTGAATTCTTTATTATGATATTATATTTAAATAGGTTCAAACCAATATGTACAGAATGTTTATCTACGGTAGAAGGAGAATTTAAACTCGAAAACAATTTGGAGGAACGTGACTTGTTTGAAAAAAAATGGCGTGTTACAGTGGATTCGCAATCATTTCCTTTTTATTTACGTCCTTTTGAATTTAAAACTATTAAAATATTATATACACCAAAGTCGGAATCACCGTCATCTGCTCTTGTATATATTAGGTAAACCAATATACATATATTAGTTAAAAATCATTGATTATATATATATGTTAATAAATATTAATGATTTATGACATTAAACATGAATTGAAAATGTTTTAGAAATAATATGACCATCTTAGAAATTTTACGTGTAATGGGACACGGAGCACATGCACAATTTAGGTTTGGAAATCGTAAACCAGGTTCTACTACACCTTTACTATTTGAAGTTGGAGACAAACATCTTAAAGATTGTGAACGTATGTACGTTCCCTTATCTTTATTTTATCGACTTAATATAACGTATTTAAATATTTAAATATATACGGATTTATAAATATTATTAAGTTTTAAATAATCTTTTATAATTTATTTGCACAATCGTTAATTAAAATATTTGTATTAATTCATACAATATATGAATACGTATTATTAAACATTTTTTTGTTTCTTTTTGTTTTTCTTTTTTTCTTTTTTTTTTTTTTTTTTTTTTTTTTTTTTTAAATTCATACAGAAAAATTAATTCCATTGTGTTGATTTTTATTATTAGGTGATCGATCAAAACGGAATACGATTCCAAATGTAACAGTTAAGAGAACCTTCACAGCAAGAAATACTGGAGAATTACCGATACACATTTATGGTTTTTACATAAGCGGTTCGCATTGTGAAGGATATGGGTTTAAGGTACTTAATTGTGCCTCCTTTACGTTGCTTCCGAATTTTACAAAAAAAATTGAAATAGCGTTCACACCAGACTTCACTTTGTCACGAATTGAAAGGAAATTATTAATACTGTCAAGTTTAGGAACCGAAAGCGAGAGTAGCATGATAAAACTTAATTTATTAGCGACACTTCCTACGTATTCTTTGGAACCTTGCGCAGCCATATTAATTAGACCATCTTGGGAACACGTTATACATTGGGCAGCCGTAATACTTTCATCGTTATTGTTAATATCCGTTCTTGCTGTATCCTTCCTCGAGGCGGATCGTATATTAAGGGGTGCCTTTGCAAATTTTACACGAGAAAGTTCAGTCCAGCCGCCTCTTGATCTTAGGCTATTGTCACATGTGCCAGTTCAATCGGCAGACGTCGCGAATTCGTCGAAAGAGAAGCCTACAAATGACGATAAAAATAAAATAAACAAAAAGGAGGAGATAACATCGGAATGGATGTTATTGAATACGAAACGTTGTAAAGATAAAGATTTGCAAAAGAATTTGAAAATTTCTGGTTGGATGTCGGAGGAAGAACAACGTTTTAAATTGGATACGGAATCGAAAGATTTGTTATCATTTAAACCATGCGAAGATCCACTTGACGGTCCTAGCAATATTGGAAATATTGGACTCGGCACAAGGAAGAGAAACAATAATAAAAAACAACAAAACGTACAGGAAAGTCAATCTGATAATAATTGTCTAATAGATAATACATTTACCGAAATTCAGCCAGTACAAGAAAAAAAATATAGGGCGCATTCTTTAATAAAATCTAGTCCCGTTATAAATAGAAAAATGAAATCAAACAATGTGGGAAATGTTAAGGAGGAATTAAAATCGTGTGAAAACGAAGGCCAAGGAGACACAAACACAATTTATTTAAATACCAAAAACAATAAATCTGAAAATAAGAGGAAACAAATTGCCGGAGGTAACAGTACTAGCCATAATAGCAATCACATGTTAAAAAAGCTTGAAATATCGTCGCAGCAAAAGAACGTTCAACTTTCTGAAGAAGAAACTTCATCGACAACAACGGAGAGTTCGGTACACGATGATACAACGTCCTTATGTAAAGTAAGTTCTTTCTTTAAATTTAATCGGGACATTGTAATGTGTATTGTGCCATCGTCGTGAGTACGTTGATATATCATATTTTGTAGGGGCACGATCAAAATTGTATAAAAACGGATAAATTACAAAGGAAGCCTGCGAATAAAAAAAACAAATCTCAAACGATACCGTCGATACCTTGCGTCGATTATAAAGACAATTATGAAGGTGATTGCGACGATGACGAATATGACAAGGATAGGCATAATAATCCAAACAGATGGAAAATAAATACATCCAGATCTAATGCAAAATATCACATTCATGGATCACGTACGGTGGAATCATCTTATAAGTTACCGCGCCAAAGTAAAACTCTTCCACGTAAAGAAAAAGTATCACAAAAACGGCGTGTAACGGATAAAATCCACACAAAAAGTATGTTAATATATAGTTAACAAATTTAAATATGTTATATTATATATATATTATATATATATTATATATATATATATATATATATATATATATATATATATTTATATTATTATATATTTATTATTATATTTACAGCTTCTCCTCTAAATGAAAATATAAATTCAAAGGAAGATGGTCCACGTAATTTAGGAACAGTATCTACAATATCATCACCACCGCCACCATCAGGATGGGGCGAACATAGAGCTAAATTTAGTGATGTAGTAGCCCGTAATCAAGAAAGCATCTCCGCGTATTCTAACTTATCAAATTTACATAAGAATCAAACAGTTACACATAATTTATCATTGGAGTTTACTAATGATAATAAAGATACAGAATATATGAAAAAACAGAAGCCAAATAAAGAAACAATTGAATCTACCAAAGAATATGAAGTAAAGCCAGAAGTTGTGACCCCTTGTATATCGTCTACTGGAAGGAAAAAATTGGTTTCTCAGGATATCACGGCACAAACTAATGTTTCACACGCAAATAGTTATTTTATCAATAACTTTTTAGATTCTTCAGTACGTCATATATATACTAAATATCTTATTTAATGTTTTTATAATATCTTAATATCTTATTTAATCTTTTTTTTTTGCAGATTGAAAGAGAATTGGTACCGTATGACGATCTTCCAGAAACGGATGAACCTTTGGTTGAATTAGAAAAACAAGAGGAGAATATACAATCACAATTGTGGGATGATAATAGTACTATAACAGATTTATTGTTAGATAATACAAATCTTTTTCAATTTGCCTCATCAAATTCTATAGAAAATAGCACAAATTTAACAGAATCATTAAAAGGTAAACAGTGTCGATATTTATTGTATTATAATGTCTTATTATTTTTTATCTTGTTTGTTTAAAAAAGTGTTTTTAAATAATGTGCTGTTATTTGCTTTGTTACAGATAATTGGGTGAATGTAGAAACTAATTGGGAACCGTTGTACACTAGAACAGCGGTAGGAGAAGAACGAAGTGGCGTATGGGGAGTTAATACTGGTGGTGTATGGGCAGCTGCGCCTTGGGGTGCAACCACATACCCACATACATTATCTGTGCCACTACAATTATCACAATCACATATGCGAGTAGGTAACAGCAATACCTAGAAAATAAATTAAAAGATATATAAAAACAAAATATTTAATTTTGTCAATATGTGTTCAAAACACAACATTAAATATACAATGGGAAGGATATACATAGTATAGCAAAATTGTTATTTTAGGATAGAACAGGATTTGATCCATTTCGTTCTCTCAATACAATTTGGACGCCATCATCAACAGAGTCTTGGAATAAAAAGCACGAAGATTAATAATTTTAATGTTACTAATTTATCTTGTGATACTGTTGGCTTGTTTTAAAAATTTTTTGTGGAAAAGTGAAAGTAATACTATATCGAAAAAAAAAAAAAGAAAAAAACATAAAAAAAAATTGCAATTGAGATCAATACTATTCAGGTTTACAATGATATTCAATTACGTTATACTTAAATTTCAGAAATTCTGTGGTCAAAATTATTGTTCTTATAATATCATTAAATTTTTTAGTTTTTAAAATGCATGTTATCAAATTTTGATAAGCTTGTATAATTACATTGTATTGAAAATATACATCAATGCTTTGATTTCATATATCAAATGTATATTTGTATTTGCTCTATCGTTAATTTAATAATGGCTAAAAATGCACAATACAGTCATAAAATTAATATACTTTAAATAAAAAAAAAAAAAAAAAAAAAAGAAAAGAAAGCAATAATATTTATACGTATCATAAACACACATACATATGAATTATAAATTACAGCAGTAAACATAAGTATATGATCATTCAAATTTCAATGAATTTGATTCTCAATTGCATTGTTTTTTGTTTTTCTTTTTTCCATTGCTCATATTTTTATTGTAAAAATATTCACAGTACTCTATAATATCCGAGAATATTGTAATTCTGGTATTACACAAATGATAATTAAGTTATTAAAAAACGAGTGAGAACTGTGATTTTTATAGTCTTGACTTGTAGAAATTTCTGTAGTAAGTTTTCAAGACATTTTACAAAGTTGTGATGTATACAAAGCAAAATAAAAATATGTACCTACTCTTCAAGACTGGTAATTACTGTTTTAATAAAAATCTCACAATGATTGCACAATTATCTATCTTCTTAGACATATTACGATACGAAGTAGTAGTATTCTACATTTGAAAATATTAGATAAAAATAGTGCCATAATAAAAATAGTGCCATAAAATGTAACACATTTTATACATTTTTAGAAACATATAATTATAGATTTAGTAAATAAAATCTTCGTATAAATATAGCAATTTTAGACTCTAATTAATTTGATAATCATATCAAAGTCATTCTATAGCCCGGCGTGGTTGACTTTGGTATCACACACGGTTTTGCTTGTTGTATTCTACGAAGGAGTATCTACAAACATTGTTAATAAAATACATATAAAACAAATATATTTCATAATAATTTAAATAATATATCCTGATACTCTGTTACGATATATACCATATTATCACCCTCTATCTTCTTTTGCAATCTTTTCCTATTTATAGCCGAACTACTCATTTTAGGTAGAATACTTCCCTTAAAAACTTTATCACGAGGTTGATGTTGTGCCATTATTTTTCTTAATAAAAGTTCATTTTCATGTTCAATTTTTCGTACTTCCTCGTCCGTAAAGCTCATGTTCTTTCTTCTCGTTCTTGTCTTTCCAAATTCTAAATTTTTCTCATTATTGTGCCATATTCTTCCATTCTTTTCTACGTTTATACTCTCTTTGCTTTCTCTGTCGTAAAATATTTGCTTTTCTTTGCCGTTCAAATTTTCTAATTTCCTATCTTCTTTATACTTATCATCATCGACAAAAAGAGAACAAGAACCGTTAATTAAATATTGTGATGTAGTTTCCTCTGATTCATCACAAGAATCATCAGAACAAAAGGATTCGTTTGTATACGCAAATTCATCATCGAGGGAACTCTTTTCTTTATCCTTTTCAATTTCATGATCTACAATATCTTGTAAATTTGTTGAATTAATAATATTGGCTTCACCGTTATCATCGTTGTCATCATCATCTTCATCAACCTCGTGTATACTTGGAACATTGTTAAAATTGTCTTTGGTTTCAGAAATTTTCTTTGGTACAATTTGGTCGGTGATGGAAAGTGTACATTGACACAAATAATTTGTTTCTACGTCTTGCAAATTAGACATTGTCATCATTGATTCGTCAAACATTAAAAACGTTAAAAAGAAATCAATTGCAAGTGTATAATAAAATACAAATTGCGCGATAAAAAAAATCTTTAACAAGTCTTTTTTTTAATATGCTAAACAATTACCCTGTCTCCATAGCAACTATATTGGAAACATTATATACAATTTACAATTACAGATAAAAAGTATTTCAGGATTCAATTGAAAATGCATACGTAATTTTTTTTTTTTTATTTACAACGTCAATTACATTCGTTTATTTTGTCGAACATCGAATAATTTGTTATCATTTCTTATATATTTTTTCTCGTGCGATATCTCAAGTACGATCAAATTATTATTATTATTATTATCATTATTTGTCTTCTTAAGAGACAACGAGATTCAAGTTAGTACGAACGATCTTCCTAGTGGTTTCGCATTCATTCATTCTAAAATGCAGAATGAATCTAGTTACTCTGTACTAAGTTCCTTTATATACATGTAAAGGAACATATATATAATAAATATATAAAACAATATATGTTCCTACCAAATTCTTATATAGATATGATTACATATAAGGGTTAACCCAAAGACGTTATGTTTCGCATGCGTTATGTAGTATGCAACATGGTGGGCGATCGTTCTAACCTTTAAATAAAAGTCAAACGTATAATAGTAATAGTATAAATTTTAAAAGATTATGGATGTTATTAAATCACCGATGGACAATCTTTTTAATATGTTATCCGGATTTAATGCAAGTCATGAAAAAGCTTTAAAACAGGGTATCTATAACGCAGTGGCACTTTTTCTTTTGTGTTTGGTGCTTGCTGCTGGATATGGATTATACATAGTATTAAGTCCATTTTTAAAACCACTTATTTGGGCCTTATTATGCGGTGCTGTACTTTTTCCATTTAAGTATTCTTTAACGACGAGAGGGCAATCATGGTTTGATAAGATCGAATCAACGAATAAACCTTTGTTTTTGAACTTTGTAATTCTGCCTCTTCACATAATAGATAATATCGCAGAGACATTAGGAACAGCATTATGGAACTATATAAAATATATAGTAGCTATCATTTCGATGGGATGTATAATTATGGCAGCTTATAGTTATACTCCCAATATATTGTCGTGCCTGACATGGAAGATATTTAATGCCTTTAGCATCATTTTTGGTTTTTTCATATCGACTTGCAGTATTTATATGGTAACAATATTATTCTTTAAGATTTAGTTCTTTATAAGAATTTTTCTAAATGTACAATAACTTTTTACAGATAGTTTTTCTATTAATCGGTTACCTATCTACATTATATGTCTATTGGTCGCCTGAAAATTCTAGACATTTTTGTTATACATCATTCGTATTATGGTTCATGATCAGTTTATATTTTTCAAATATACTGGGCGCTTATCAAATAGTGATATTTATCACTTTGCAAGTTTTATACTTAATAGGATTTATATATGAAGTATTATTAATTATGGAAGCACAAGAAATGGAGGGTCATCAAATGAAACTTGTTGAAGCCATTTGTTTTGTAATGACAAACAGTACATTACCAAAATTGCAAGATGTTAAAAAAATTGAAAAGGAAAAGATTGAAAATATAGAACAAGTTGAAAATAAAACAAACATAGAAAGTGTATCTACATCTGGAAAAATACCTATAAAATCAATTTCATTGGATTCTGATGCAGGTGTGCCTTATACAAAGTTTGTACAAGAGAAAGCAAAATCTACATCTAGTATGTCTTCTATTAGTCATTCTGCACAAGATCGTAATTTCTTAAAAAAATTAAAAACAGAGTTACGAATGTCTTTAGATATCGAGGATGACAAAGTTGACACTGATAAATATATGTACGGAGCACTTTATGCTTGCATTGGTATGATTTTATGGAAACATAAATGGATAATACAAATATTAATTATTCCTATAGCTTATTATTTTGCCAAACAACTTGGAAGTTATTTTGGCTTATGGAAATTAATATGCAAGCAATATAAATATATTATTGAAATTGTTAATGTTTGGTGTAAAGAAAGAAATCAATCGCTCTTACCTGCTAATGTTAGAGGATTGTATAAAATAGCAATAATAGTAGATGAAAAATTACAAAAAGCTCTGAAAGGTTCAATCGATGCAGTAGCAACTACTGCCGTGATTGTAGGATTAATAGTATTCACCATTTGTACATCAATATTTATAACAGTACAGGTATAATTAGATTATTAGTTCATTACGTGATTAATATAGCTTGTTCCTGAAAATACATTAATATACTTTACATTATTATAATAGGTCTATGCCGAAGGTATGCATCTCATTCAAGTTACGGCTGAAATTGTAAATTCTTCTTTAATAAATAATCCAGATATAGACTGGGTACCTCAAGAGTGGGAAGAATCTGTAAATAGTGTATTGGATAATGCATATACATATGGGAGAGGTGCTATTTCTGATGGGGTAAAATATTTATATGTCTATATATATTATATATATATATATAATATTAGTTAGAAAATATTTTTATTTATAATATTTAATTTATGCATTAGATAAAGAAACTTGTTAAAGATTTAGATTCTGCCAAATCAGAACAAATGGAGACAAAAGTTTTAGAACTATGGGATAGAATTTATCAGGCTTGGATGATGTCTAATGAAAATCCAGATTTAATTGGACCAATGGTAGATGCAACAGCAGCTTATTCCGCGTGGGAAAGTATTAAAGAAAATTATGGATCAATTCCTTTACGTATGTGCATTATACTTAAAATGCTATAATCTGTTAAAAAGATATATATATATATATATATATATATATATATATATATATATATATATATATATGTAATTTGTAATTTCTCTGACTTGTTCTTAGATATGTTTGATATGACTGGTATACAAAACTTTGCAAAGGAAAATGTTGGAATTCTTATGTCTTTATTAGATTCTATTTGGAATATGGTCAAGGGTAATATGTCTGTGATACTTACTGTTTTTACAGAATTATTCTATATTATTCTTATGAGTGGGACAGCGGTATTAAATTTTATACTTAGCATGGTACGTATAATCTTTTTTAAAGAAATTCTTTATATAAAAAAAATTATACTCTGTATTATATTTGTGCGTGTGCTATTATATATTTGTTTCAGATTGTTTTCTTTACCACATTGTTTTATCTTTTAAACTCTAGTGGTAAGACATATAAACCCATTGAATTAACTACATTATTTAGTCCTATTAATTGTGACAGGTAAATATTTTTTATAAAGAGGTACTTTCCTTTATTAATAAATATACTTCGGATATTTTAGATTTATTTACGCCGTTTTCCATTTTTTTTCACAGATTTGCCGTTGCTCTGCAAGAAGCTGTGATTGGAGTATTTGCAGCCACGTTCAAACTTGCTACATTTTTTGGCATGTGGACGTGGTTTGTACATAATTTATTTCAAGTTAAAATTGTATATTTACCATCAGCTTTAGCTACGGTATTAGGTGCTATCCCCTTCTTGGATGCATATATTGCTTGTGTTCCAGCAACTTTAGAACTTTGGTTTACACGAGGACCTATGATAGCTATCCCTTTTTTTATCTTCCATTTTTTACCATGTAACATCGTCGTAATAGAGTTTTACAAAGAAATAAAAGGGTATGATATTTTCACATATTCAACTATATATAATTTTTACAGATTAAGCGATTTAAAGCTCTTTAATTTTTATTCATTTTATTTTAGCGGCGGACATCCATATCTTACTGGCTTATCTATCGCCGGTGGAATATTTTGTCTGGGTGTTGAAGGTGCTATTTTTGGACCCTTACTTCTTTGCTGTATTATGGTGGTAATTAATTTGAGCCGTCGTTATCTTAATTCCCCATCTGTAGAAATGATAAAAACCTCTCAGATGTCAAATTAATTATTAATTATTTAAAATTGAATTAAAATATTGCTTCCATTAGAACTTGGCGACTTAAAATTGTTATATATGCAGTATTTTTTTTTCTTTTTTCAAAAAAATTATGCAAGGAATTTAAAGTGATCAGCCTTTTCGAAATTATGCAATATATATTTGATATAAAATATATATATTTTCGATTCTATTGCAATATACTTAAAAATATTTGACAATTTACTAAGTAAGAAAATAAAAGGTTTGATTGCTGAGAAAATGATTTCATTATACAATGAAGAAGTCATTTTGATATTTACTTATGTCTATAAAATAACTCCGCTTACGCTTATTAGAATTAGGAAGATTTTATTGTTATAAGTTGATACTAAATGAGATTATACATTTGTTAACGTTCCTATTATTAATACATAATAACAAAACTGTGACAATTGTCTTTAAGGTCTGATCAAATTATATTATAATATATTAAATCGTAACTAAAATTAAATATTAAAAAATATTAAAACTCGTATAAAAATGATCGTGTTTATAATTAATTTTATTGCAATATATATTATTTATATATTTTTAATTTTATCTAATAAAAGTCTATATACCTTGAGAAAGATATACAAGCAGAAAGTGCATTGTACAATTGAAGTATAGTAAATATTCATATGTTTTCTTATTCATAGTTTGTCTTATTTATCAACTTCAAGTAATATAGTACAATATTTAAATTTACAGTTTTATATATATATATATATATATTTTTTTTTTTTATATTGTGTGTGTGTAACATAATTCAAATACTCTATTATTTTATTTAGAAAATTTAATAACTATTTGATATGTCTAATGGGATAATTATTATATCTTTCATCATTTTAATAATATTTATATTTCTTGTTGGATATGAAATATACTTGCATTATGATATTTATTTTCCTCCATCATAAAAATATTTATACATATTTATAGTTCTGTTTGAATTATAAATGTCGGAGAGAGTTGTAACGTGTATATTTTTTTGTAAAATGTTTGGCGTGGTTGCTTCGTATGCATGAAACTTTATATATTTTGTTTGCTCGAACATGTGAAACCCATTTTCTGAAAAACGTCCACTTATGGATCTTACTTCTAACCAAACAAAAAGCGCTATATTATTAGTGGTCAGTTCAATTTCATAATCTGGATAATTTGACAATTTTCCTGGTAGATAATTTGTATTAATTTTTATCTAAAATACACAATTTCATATATTATATTTATTATACCATTGATATTTTTATTACTATTATTGTTACTATCATTATTTTTATTATTATTAACATCACTATTTATATTTATCCATTATTTTGATAAATTTACTTACTTTGACATTGGCTAATGGGATATTTTTTACATCTTTTAGTACAGTTGGATATACATAATTAACGGGAGCAATTTGTGATCCATTACAATCTTCAAGCGTAAGACGCATAATACAGAATTTCTTTGCTTCTACCAATGTTCCGCATTTAACTTTTTCAAGGAATTTATCAAGCCATATTGATGTAATTCGCATTGCTTTATTTGGCTCCTATTAACACATCTATAAAGATTCTCTGTGCATTATATAGAAGGATGATTGATACTTACAACTTTAATATTATCTGTAGAATGCACGTGTAGAGGTAGCATCGAATTCCAATTATAAATGCTCAATTTTAAAGTACAATTACTTATTGGATATAATTTATCAGAAACAATATATATTAATAGCTCGTTTGCTTGAGATAAATGAGATGTTACAATAATAGGTGAGAAAAATT
Source organism: Dolichovespula saxonica (assembly GCA_911387935.1). Taxonomy (NCBI): domain Eukaryota; kingdom Metazoa; phylum Arthropoda; class Insecta; order Hymenoptera; family Vespidae; genus Dolichovespula; species Dolichovespula saxonica. The sequence goes on along the minus strand of OU427018.1, from coordinate 1,950,752 downwards.
CTATTGCGTAATAATGAAGCATTTTCCATCTTCCTCCGTATTCTAAAAAAAAAAAAAGAAAGAAGGTAATTAGTTTATAAATAATTATTAAAATATAAACGAATGTTTGGCAGAGAAAGGAAATAGAATAAAGAAAAATTCTAAAAGAAAAGATTAAAATTAATTGGGAATTATTTATTACCAATAGAGGACCAAGATGGAGCTTGCCAAACATCATTTAATTGCCAATAAAGAGCTCCCATTGTAAATCCTTCTCCTAATGCATTCAACTCTGATCTTGCTTGACGATATGATTCTGTTTGTATTTTCACAGAGACAGCTTGATTTATTTGACTTAAATATATAAAATCCATAAAATCTCGTATTGTATTATTTGATTTTGGTATTATAAAATTTGTAGAAATAAGGAATTTCATGAATTCAGTACCAAAAGGTAAATGTTGACGGTGTTTCAGAAAGTTACTGTCTGTTCTTAAATTATCAAAACTTTCTGTAGCTGTTGACAATGTATAAATTGATGGCATCGACTGAAATCCATATTCCGAGACAAATCTTGAACGTGGATATTGATTTATGTCCCATCCATTTCTCATATAATTATAATAATGAACTATAATTAAAGAGATTTTATCCCTATTTGTATATAATTATTGAATTATTATATTTTATAATATAGAATATAACAAAATGTGTCTCTTACCGTCTCCATATAAATTTGAATAAGGATTTTGTCCAGTATAATTGTATTCTTTTGTATATAAACCATTACTAGGACTGGATACAACAAAAGGTCTAGTGGGATCTAATTTTTCCACTTCCTTTTTAATTAAATTCACATAAAGTTTAATGTAATCATTTTTATATATATCCTCTCTACCAGTTCCATACCAATTACTATATAAAGCTGCTTCATTTTCATTATTGCCTGCCCATAAAATTATACTTGGATGACTTTTTAATCGTCGTACATTTTGTATAACTTCCTCTTTAACGGAGCTCAAAAATTCTTCGCTTGTAGGATACATAGAGCAAGCAAACATAAAATCTTGCCAAATCATAATACCGAATTCATCGGCTAAATTATAAAATAAATTGGATTCATACATTCCACCACCCCAAACTCTAAGCATATTCATATGCGCTTCCTTAGCCGACTGCAATAGGTTTCTAATAACGTGTTCTTTAGCTGTTAATTCAGGAAATATACTTGCAGGAATAAAATTACTTCCCTTTGCAAATATTGGTATGCCATTTACACGAAAATAAAAACTCAATCCTTTCTCTAATGGTTCTTCTACCAATTCTACAGTTCTGAAACCTATGCGCATATATTTATCTACCGTTTTGGTTTCTGTTGTAATAGTAACTTTTAATGTATACAAATTTTGTTTGCCAAAACCATTTGGCCACCATCTATCAATCAGTTTCTATTAAATAATTCAATATCATTAAAAAATAATAGATAATTATAAAGAAAATAATTTTAATCGCCAAGAAGAGAGTCACTTACCGAATGCACATTTAATATAGTTGATGCAGTAACATATCTATTCTTTACTTGTAATATTATATCAGATGAATTTTGAGCATATACAGAATTCGCATTATATAATTTTGAAGCTATATTACACACAACAGCGTCACTTTTTCTATGTGGAGATGTTTCAAAGAATATTGTTATAAAAATTTTCCAAAGATTATCTTTTTCGTATATGTCTGTTGTAATGTCTGTAACTAGAACTTCAGTTGTAGAAATTAATTCAACGCTTTTCCTAGAAAATTAGTTATTAGTTTTTCCTTGATCAAATATCATTATATGTATAAAAAAAATTAGTTCATACCAAATTCCCATAGAAGGAATGGCTGGACCCCAATCCCATGAGAAACTAGCTTGCATTTTTCGAATGTGATTAACATGACACTCTCCATTGTATTCTTTAGGAACACATTTCGGTGGAACAATATATTGTAGACTTTGATTCTTATATAAATTATCTGCCATTTTTATAGGCGAATGAAATATAATTTTTAAAGTATTCTCTCCTATCTGTAAATTTTTTGTTTCTTTTTCTTTTTTTTTTTTTAAATGTATGTTTTATAAAAACATGATAAGAAAGTTATTATATACCTTTATATACTGTTCTATATAAAATATATACTTTAAAAACATATTAGAAGCTTCTCCTACTTTATGATCATTCAAAAAAATAGTAGCAAAAGTGTCTAGTCCATGAAATATCAAGGCTATTGTTGAACCATTTACAAAGGTATTTGTACCTAAAAATGATCTCAATGAGTTATGATAGTTTAGTTAGCTTAGGGTTTACACGTTTATATTTTTTAGAATATCCTCAATTACCAGTAAAATTTTTGCTGTATACAACCGTTTGGTTACCAACCCATCGATTTTTTATATCGTTCATTGCTAGAAAATTATTAGGTATCAAATGTGCAGCATTTAAATCTGTATAGATACCACCTGGCACTATCGCAGGAAAATCTAGCTCTATATAGACAATATATCATTAATAAATAATGAGTAAATAAATGTAGAAAAAAGGAAGAGATATTAACAAGAAATAATATATTACCTTGACATTTTTCGTTAGAAGATTTATCTAAAAGAAAGAAATTAATATAAGTATAAAGAATATTGTGCATATAAATAAATTGTTAGATCTTACCGCATAAAATAGTTCCTTTCCATGCACCATTTAAGGTTATGAATTCTACAGCCACATTATTTATACATATGATTAATACAAATATTATAAATTCCTTCATACTTTATGTAAACTTTAATAACTACGAATTACAAAATTAATATCGTGCGTATATCTAATTGAAAATATTTATATAAAATTATAGAAATTAAGTAATACTATTATAAAATATGTAGTATGAACATTTTCATTCTAGAATAATATTACTTTTTTATTTCTGTAATATCGTTACAAAGAAAAAAAAAAATGAGAGAAAACAATAAATAATTTCATATATATAGACTTTACGCTGCATGTGTGATACATATTACACCAGCTGGCTTTAATTTTATCAAAGCATAATCAAGTATAACCTTTGATATTTAAATAATGGCTATGATAAAATAATGATTTTTATCTCAATTCGAAATGATATTTGTATCTACATTAATTAGCAAGCGGTTATTTATTAACTGAAAGATAAACATAGAAGTATTATACAATACAAAGTATTATATTTAATCTATAAAAAGATAAGGTATTGACGATAATTTTAGAATTATCTTTGATCATATACTTAAGTTTTACAAAATTTTTATTAGTATAAAAATATTTATATATACTTAATGGTCTAATAATATCAATGCTAATTATATTAATAATAATAAAAAAAAATGTATCCATAGATTTAATGATTTATTATATTATTTCTTAACTAATTAGCATTGATAAAACTAGGTACTTTTGTGTGATGTTTATTACTATTTTAATGTATTATTTTTTGATAATTTTAGTACAGATGTATATATCTGTACTGTCCATATATATGTATATTATATATTTAACATTCTATAAAAAAAACTTTGGTGCGAAGACTACTCATATTTTAGTTTTGCTGATTATTCTAATTTATTGTATATATATTTAATACTCTACATATTTTTCACTCATTTTACAATACATTAAATTAAATGTTAAAATTTGACTTTTATATACTTTTCCAAATTTATTAATGGCTTTTAAGAAAAATATAGATAATTTTTTTACCAGTAAATTACAGTATAAAAAAAAATGAAAAGATAAATATACTTCTGAAAATATAAACTTAACGTTTAATTCATTGAAAGTGGAATGTTTATATTAAATGCAGAAGATTCTCTAGCATTACATTGTTAAGTAAACTGTGATAAAAATTAGAGGTAACATATTTTTTTTTTTTTTTGTTTAGTTAAATACAAATATACTATACATGTTAACATTTCCAAAAGTAATGATAAATATTAGACAAATACTTGTTTAATTAATATTAGAATATCAAACAAAAAACACAAAATTTTTAATAAGACAAACTTCATCAACGTTTTCTCTTCCTACCTATTTGTGCTTTCCTTACTGAATTTAATTGGCCATTGTAATCTATGTTAGAAGTTCTTTGTTCACTAATGGGTTGATAAGAACGTACAGGAGAATCAGGTACATTAATCATAATAGAAGTACCTGAATATGTAAATAAAATACATTATCATCGTATTAATTCATATAATAATCATCCATAATAATAAATAAAATAAATAACGTACCTCGAGATGGAGAATTCTGTTTATCTTGTAAACATTTATTAACATGATCTTCATAATCTAAGCCATTTTCTGTTTTAAACGAAGAACAAATATTACATTCTAATGTATTTTTGGAATTCTTATTTTTTTCTTTGACCACATATCTACTGTTTCGGGGATGATACAACATATCTTCATCAAGTTCACTAACCGTTTCAAATTGATCGCACGTAGCTGCGTGATTTTCTATCTTATCGCTTGGAAAGGATTTATTGCAGATAGGACAAGTTACTTTTTTTTCTAAACAAAAATCATCCTTTGCCATTTCCTCGATTATATCCTCGTTGTCATTGTCCTATAAAATATAAAATAAGAAAGATTAAAATATGAAACTACTGACTTATGAAAATATCCTGTACACACGTAGATACTTATTACATAATAACAACAACGACTGACCTGAAGTACAATTTCTTTACATTGCCTTTCTATTTGCTTTCTTTCCTGATCCTTCCACTTTTGCGTTCGACTTGTACTCCTAGATAATAATACTTCTACCAGCTTATCCTTTCTCCTATCTTTACTTTGAGCTTTCTCTTTATCTTTAACTTTTTCCTCCATCTCCTGCATTCTTTTTTTCATAAAGTCTTGCTTTCTTTTTTGTTTTTCTTCGGCCTCTTTTTTTTTTGCATCCTCTTGATCTAAAAGTAATTTTCTTTTTCTTTCAGCGTCAACTTGTCTTAAATTAGCGCATTGTTTCGCCAATCGTGCTGAAAAATTATTCATAGATAACGGTTTTATAACAACATCTTCATTTAATAGCGTCTCATTATCTTTTTCAGTAATTCTCTCCAATTTCACAACTACTTCTTTAGTTGTCAATTTACAATCTAGACTTTCTTTATTTGACGTATTAGGACTACTTTCCGCGTCGTTTTTATTTGAATCTTTATAATTTTTTAAAGACAAATAAGTACTTTGCGTCTTGTTTTTATCAAACACACTTGACTTTAAAGGTGTCTCTACTTTTGGATTGGATAACATTTCAGGGGATACCGCTCTTTCATTAGGCCCTTGCAAAGATTTTACATTTATACTTTTTCTAGTTGTTTCGTTGTCATTAATAATATTGAAACTATTATTTGATAATAAATCTTCTTTATCAGATTGTTGCTTTAAATGATCTGTTTCTTGAGTTATTGGTTCCTTGTTATACAATATTTTGGGTACTTTTTTTGTTTCTTCAGTTTTTGTTTTTTTTAGAAAGCTAAGTGTCATTTCATCATTATCATCACTGCTGGAACTTGATACCCCTGTATTAGTAAACCAAACAGCTTTCCTTTTGCTAGCTCTGTCGCAATTACTTCTTACATTTTCTAATTCATTGAAATTAGTAGCAACCATAAGAGGTTTTCTGTCCAAACTGTTGTTATCGGTATCCACCTATATAAATGTTGAAAAAGAAGGATTAGAACTGAAATAAGTAAAATGAAAAAGAGAGTAGTCTATTCTTTTTGTATAGAAATATAATTTATTGAAAAATTTCATTATAGTTTACACTTTTAATGACTGTCACCTGTAAATGTTTATGGGTACATATATCCTATGGTAATATAGGTTAACAATTATTTGCAGAAATATTATCAGTTATTCAAATTTACTTTTATAAAAACTTATAGTAGTTACTGACACAATCATTTAACAAGTGGATGTAAAGAGTTTAATATCAAAACAAATATTCATTATTTGAATATTTTTTAGTACATTATTCAAAATGCACATTTTTATGAATAGTTTAATTTATTGAAGAAATTTAATATTTTTTTTTTTCACAAAGACATTGTGTAAGTTATGATTAGCCATTGGATGAATTTCTTCATCAGAATTTTGTTTATATATATTATATTATAAATATATTAATAATGCAAAGCATAATAAAATAGCTACATAAAACTTTATTATTCCTTGTTATTTGACGAAAACAATTTCGTTTGTTTTTTTTTTTTTTTTTTTTTATTTTAAATAATAGTACCTAATAAATAAGCTTTATTTTCTTTTAAGAAGCAAATTAAAAATTTGTAAAGTAAAAAATCAAAAACAAAGATGACATTTTTATCATAAAGTTGCAGTTTCACTTACAAAATACATAAATTTTTTTTGTTTGTAATAATAATCGGTAGATATGTGAAACTATACAAGAGTTATATTGTATTTTATAGAAAAGAGGCTCACAATAAAAAATAGTTATTAATTCTGTGAGTCAATGGAATGAATGAGACATGGAGGTACACACCTGAATGGGTGACCCCCATCGAAACTTCAATTGGGTTGGACCATGGCAACTGAACCATAGATCTGCCATTTCTTTCAAATGAATACACAATTCATTCATTATTTTATTGCCCTTTTCAATTGTGTGCACACCTTTACAAAATCTGAAAGGTATGCGCTCTTGAGCTGGAGGTCGCCTTGGTTGTTGTAAAGGCACATCGTTCTGATCAGAGTGAGAATCTAACGGATTAATCTGCCATCTGATCAATTTTTTTGTACGTTCTGATGAAGCACTTAATATGTTTTCTATACGTGAATTAGAACAATCCTGTATAGAATTCTTAGATTTTTGACAAGACAGGTATTTATCGGAATTATCATCACTGGCATCGTCATCCATACTCTTTCTTCTAGATGTAATGTTTTTCTTATCACGAACATTAGGCGATTCTGAGCTACTGTTACGATACGTGTTGTACGAGCAACTCGGTTTTGGTCGGTCATTATCTGTTTCTAGTATCGACTTTGCTTTAGTCGCTACATCCGGTACAGAATTATTAATAGAATATGGCGAATCCTAAAAAGTTACCAAATAAATTTTGTTACATTAGTTAATAGATTACCATTGAAGTTTTCTATTAAGTTACCTTTTGATTTCTTGCATTATTTTCTGGTCTATTGGCCATTTCTTTAGATTCACGTAATGCATTCAAAATTTGCTTCATGTACCTTATATTATAATTGGGCTTGTCTATACCCATCTCTGGATAAAAAATGAATAATCATATTAAAACATATGAAGATTTTATGAATATGTAAGTAATAATGTAATAGATGTATGTTTGTTTTGCATTGTTGATAAATGTTACATTAAATATAACAACTAGTTAAAATTATGCGAAGTATTACTTTCAAGTTCTTTTTTCATCTTTTCACTCTCTTCTTCCTCCGACGCGGTCAAATTTTCTATATTACTTGACATTTTTTTTTTTAATAATTTATCGTACCTAAAACAAACATTCATTCGTAAACAAAAATCTCTTTTATTTATTTATTTATTTTTTTTTTCTTTATTGCCGATCTACTGCAAATCTTATTTTATATTTTAATTATATCAAATGATTTAGTGAAAACTTTGATTATAATAAATCGAATAGACGAAAAAATTTACAGAAACAATGAAGAAACAGGAAGAAAACTTAAAAGTGCATTTGTGAAAAACAAAGTAATATGTTATCTAGCTACACATACAATTTCGCAGTTTAACAAATACGTTTAGCAGAATCTAGGACTGTACTTATGTAAACATCGTACAACAATGAAGCTATTCGATTGGCTACTTACTCGTTTTCTATTGGCTTGTATGTAACCAATCATATATCAATATTATAAGGTCGTGTAAATGACGCTAATTGCGATAATGCATATCGTTATTACTTTTTGATAGTTAATCTTTATATAACCTCTATTAATTTTCTTGTCTGTATTAATAGCACTTTTTTTTTTACAATTTCATAAAATTAATCCGCAACTGAATTTTATATGAGTATTTTATGGTTTTCATTCTTTTTTTATTTCTTCAAATTTCAACTTCAAAATCATTTCAACGAAGTGCAAATAATGTCTGGATTTAAATGTAACGATTTTAACCTAAGATGAACACCTCAAAAATGTTCGCTACTTTAATTGAAACGTGTTCAAAATTCAGGTGCTTATTTATTTAATAAAAAATAATTTTTTAACAAAATATTTATCTTATTTTTTATTTCAATTATTGTTGTAATCGTATATTTATTTCCAGTTCATTGAAACACTGTAATAATATTGTAAGACAAAAACGATTTTTAAAACATAATACAAGAAATTTAGCTGTTATATATATTCAATATGATTATTTACATACAAATCCTATGCATTTAGTCAAAAAAAAAACTAAGGTAATATCTCATTGTTTTTTTTTTTCTTTTTTCATTTATTGTTAAGTAATAGTAAGGTACTATGAATATTTTTATTTAGATAGAAGAAAAAATTCCAAAACAAACTAAAAAGAAAGCGCCAATAATGAATGTTTGGAGATATATAAAAGTTGATGAACTGGCAAATATTCTACAAAGAGATATAAATGATGTTTTAAAAGTTGCATCCATTACAGATGATAGTAAGAGATATTCTGTAAAAACAAAATTTGATGATGTAAAAATATTATCTAATGTAATACAGATGTTAGGCTTCCGTTATAATATTATACCAATGCCAGGCAAGAAAGAAGAGGTCCAGGAAGATCATGAAATAACTAAACGGTAAAAAAAAAAAAGAAATAATAAAGAAGAAAAAAAAAAGAAAAAGAGAATGAATCTGAACATTATTTATTTTGTATATATCTTTTAGATCACCAGCGGATGAATCTGTACTAATAAATCGACGTCCAGTTGTAACTATCATGGGACATGTAGATCATGGAAAAACAACTTTGTTAGATGCATTAAGGAACACTTCAGTTGTAGATACAGAATTTGGTGGAATTACTCAACATATAGGCGCTTTTAATGGTACGTAATAAAAATGTCATCTATCTTGAACTGAAGTTTAATTAATATTTTAGTGGAATTAACTACCGGTGAAAAAATAACGTTTTTGGATACTCCTGGTCATGCCGCGTTTACCTCTATGAGAGAAAGAGGAGCACGAGTAACCGATATTATAGTATTGGTAGTAGCAGCTGATGATGGGGTAATGGAACAAACTGTACAAAGTATAAATATGGCAAAATCAGCGAATGTACCAATTATTGTAGCTATTAATAAAATTGACAAACATAATGCGGACATTGTAAGTAAATAATAATCTTATTAAGAAAAAGTTAATCATGATTGAGCAAAGTATAATCCTTTTAGAAAAGGACACAGATGATGTTACAACAACATGGTATATATGTTGAACAACTTGGCGGCGAGGTTCAGTGCGTAAATATATCTGCTTTAAAAGGAACCAATTTGAATGGATTGATAGAGGCAATAGCGCTACAGGCAGAAATAATAGGACTGAAAGGTGATCCCACAGGATTGGTAGAGGGTGTAGTTATCGAATGTCAAAACGATAAATATCGTGGAACATTGTCAACGGCTCTTATTCAACGTGGAACCTTGAAAAAAAGTGCTATACTCGGTAAGACAATGTATCACGTTATGCGTGTATAATTGTTAGGAAAAAATAATTAACCATATATTAAATTTATGTTCCAGTAAGCGGTACGTCATGGGCAAAGGTAAGATCTATGTTCGATCATGCAGGAAAGCCTGTTATACAAGCTAGTTTATCGGATGCAGTACAAATTATGGGATGGAGAGATTTGCCTAATGTGGGTGATGATATATTAGAGGTGAAGAGCGAACAAGAAGCTAATATGGTTATTAAATACAGACAGAAACAGATAAATACTATTAAAGCCGAAGAACATAAAGAAGCTGCGGATAAAAAATTGGAGCAACATCAACTTGTAAGATTGTTTACGTAATAACATTGTATTGCAAATCAAAATTTTTTCCATCCGTCTCGCAATTTTATTTGTAATTATCTTATATTAATCGATAGGAATATAAAAAACATTTAGAAAAGAAAAGAATACTGAGAGTAAGATGTAATTTCGAGCCTACAAGAAAAGAAAGTATATCGGATTCTACTCCTGCATTCAATATCATAATAAAAACAGATGTTGCCGGTTCTGTAGAAGCTATCTTAGACGTTATTGGTACCTATACTGCGGATGAAAAGTGTCGTTTGAACGTTGTACATTATGGTGTTGGTCCTATTACAGAGTCAGATATTGAATTAGCAGCTACTTTTGAAGGTATTACACATTGTAAAATGTAAACTCCATCATAATTTTATTAAAATGATATTATTTTTCAGCCATTATTTATCAATTCAATGTTAATTTACCAAGCGGAATAGAAAAGATTGCCAAAATGAAGGATATTGTCATAAGATCTTGTAATGTCATATACAAACTAATAGACGACATCAAGAACGAAATTAATCTGAAACTTCCATTCGAGAATCGCGAAGAAATAATTGGTAAGACTGTTAAAACGATCTTATTGTTTTCCCTTTTCTTTTTTCTTTTTTTCATAGACCACATTGCAACAAAAGGTTATGCACATTAAAGGTGAAGCGGAAGTTTTGAAACAGTTCGACGTAACGATAGAGAAGAAACGTGTGAGTGTTGCTGGTTGTCAATGCGTTTCTGGTACCCTTAAGAAGAAAGAAATGTATCATTTGATAAGAGATAAAGATATTATTTATACCGGTAAGTTGAAAAAAAATGTTTGTATAACGACTTTAATTTAAAAAAAAATTGAAGTAAAGATCGCTGTGGTGGTGGTGGTTAATCATTTTTTTTTTTTTTTCGTAACAGGAAAATTACTGTCTCTGCGACATATAAAAGACGAAGTAGACTCGATTAAGAAAGGTACAGAATGCGGTCTTAGATTGGACAACAATTCTATAAGATTTGAACCGGGGGATAAGCTGATCTGTTATAAACCGTACAAGGAAAGGCAATCGATCGAATGGGATGCTGGATTTTAAAATGTTATTCCTAATGGCCGTATACACGACGGTTACGTTGAAAAAATTGGCAAACGATATTAAATAGTAATCGATTAAAGTATTACGAATTGATTAATAAAGCGATATACTTACGATACCCACCAATTCCTCGAACTTTCGATCCCGTAAGGAAAATTCAATGAGCAATTTGATTTTAAACGTAAGTACAGAATTCTTTATTATTGCCTTTGAGACGACGAGACACCCCCCGCCGTACACGTCGGTGGTGGTTTCTTTGTACGACAAAAACACTTATACTGTTGCGTGTGTGTATGTGTGTGTGTGTGTGTCTAACGTGTAATCTTTTTATCATTATTATTATTATTATTATTGTTATTATTAATTCGATTAAATTGTATAATCTTACGAGAATGGAATATATCTCTCGAAATGTATTCGATCGAGGAATAAAAGGGAGAAAAAAAAAAAAAAAGAAAAAAGAGTTTTTTTTAACTCGCGGGAGTTAAATTTCAACGTTGAAACAAGGTGAGAGGAGGATTAGAAAGGAAAGGAAAACAAAAAATCAAATAGCCGATAATTAATGTACGGAAATGTAAAACCCTGTAAAAACGAATACAAAAAAGAAAAGAAAAGAAAAAAAAAAAAAAAAAAAACAATTTCAATGATGATACACACGAATGAGACACGGTGTAGGACGTTTATTACGAGGCGTAAGTCTCTCTAAATCGACGCTGAAGATGATGATACGCCGTCAATACGCCACGTTTCTTTTTTTGAAGCCGGCAAGGTGCCGATTCTTGATTGGCCTTAACGATTTTAATATCCAACGGTTCGATGGGGATGTCGTTGTTCGGATGTACAAAGAATGCGATGGAATGACGGCCACGACCGCAGTGTTCCGGTACGACTACGCGATGTCTCAAAGCTGGAAATTGATCGTTGGTCCATTTGGCCAATATGGTCCCTGTGTTAACCAAAATAGCTCCAGGAAGATGACCGACCCGTCTCCACTGATCTCCGCGCGGTGTTTGTATTTCCAAGCCACCTTCGCAGTCCTAAAGAAAGAAAGAAAGAAAGGAAAGAAAGAAAGAAAAAATAAATTCGAGAATCTCTACCTACCCTATTTCCTAAAGAGCGAATAAAAAGAAACAAATAATAACGATAATAATAATAATAATAATAATAATAATAATAATAATAATAATAATAATAATAATAATAATAATAATAATAAATACAATAAAGGTGACGGAAAGAGACATAGAAAGATGCCTGCGTGTTATATTTTCATAAATAGAATCGACCTGAACCCCCACCCCACCCCCAATAATCTCTGTTCAAGATCACGGAGAACCTTTTTATTATATATTTATGTAATAATAATATATATATATATATATATATATATATATTTATGTATATATATATATATTTATGTAATAAACTTTGCTCCATTATAGAAGCGAGACTTTATATATATATATATATATATATATATATATATTTATGTAATAATAATAATAATATATATATATATATTTATGTATATATATATATTTATGTAATAATATATATATATATATATACAAACGCATAAACACACATACCTGTGCCAGCAGAGTGAAAGTGCCATAATCGCAATGAGCCCCGCAACGCGTCACGCCTGGTACCGGTGCACCAAGTGGCGGATAGTAGAGAAGACGAAGAGTCGTTTCGTTACCAGTTCCCAGCATGTGAGCGTGCTTCGTGAGCAGGAAGTCGGGTGTTTGCTCTAGGCCCACGGCCAGAGCCTATAAGGGCACATATCAGATAATACATTGTGTCCTTTTTTTTAGAAACTCATTTTGTCTCTGTACACACACACTCTCTCTCTATCTCTATCTGTTCGACGTAACGCAACCGAAGAAACCAATCTCGTATTAGAACAACTCTTTTTTTTTTCTTGTTCTATCGATCGATCCGATTGGTTTGTAGGGTTACTTTACGGTTTCTCTAACATCCTCAAAACTATGATACAGTCGTTTAGGACACGTTAAAAACGTTAAGTAAATCGTACCACTAAGCGTATCCTCTTTCTTCATTGCAATCGCGACGCTATATACACGCAAAAAAAAAAAAAAAGAAAGAAAAAAAATAACACGGCCGGTCTAGCTAAAAACGATTAGTAACGAAATATTATTTTCTAAGCCGTATTATATATTCTATTACTATTTCGATTAATTTGAAACTGAGATTATAATTACAGTTAAGAGCATGGCTGAGAGCTGTTTGAAATCTCGTGCCAGTTCTTCGACCGCTGGCTTAAATCCGGGTACTTCGTCTTGCGGTAACGCTCCCTTCCAACCGGTGATGTTGTAAGCGTGACGAATCTCTTCCTCGTCCGAGAATCTATTATTCGAGAGTTAACAACAACAACAAAAAAAAAAAAGACAAAAATATTATGTCACACAATTGAATCTCCCGCGAATTTATTTTATCGGGGGGAGAGGTGGGGCGTGGGAGAGGGAAGAAAATGAAAGATCACGAATCTACGTTTCTATTCCGTCCTTCGCACGAAAAAAAAAAAAAAAAGAAAAGAAAAAAAAAACATATAACGGGTGATCGAGGAAACGGAAAACTTGGTCAAATAAGTTAACACGTACGTATTTATGTAACTTAACGCGTTTTCCTTATTACTTTAAACACGTAAGAAACGATTTTACATTTTTATATCATCAACAATTTTTATCAGAATATCAAGAATCATTCAACGATCATTGTACGATGATCCCACATATATATAATATATATATATTAGGGTGTTCTATCGGGGTGTCCCATAAGTTTCTTCATCTCTTTTTTTTTTTTTTGAATAAGAAATGAATAAACACACGATTATGGAAGAAACTTATGGGACACCCTAATATATCCCATCCATCTATATCCATGGGTGTTAAAGAAATTATAGATCTTTTTTTATTTATTCCTTTGTCTTTTTTATTTTTTATTTGTCTAAATTATTTCCCTCGATTAATAATTTTTTCCTCGCATTATACCACTCCTTGCAAGAGGAGAGATAAACGAAAATAAAAAAAGAAAAAAAAAAGAAAACAAAAGAGAAAGAAAGATAGAGAATAACAACAACAACAACGTTGCACGATGCAAGCGTGAATGATATATATATATATATATATATATATATATATATATATATATATATAAATATACACACATATATATGTATGTATATATTCTTAGCCTTTACGGTCAATGAATCTTGGTCTTGTTTTTGTTGTTCTCGTCGTCGTCGTTGTTGTTGACGTTGCCGTTGTTCTTAGTATTAGTTTTCTCTTTTCACTTTTGTTTCGTACGAACCAAAACGTTTATTATTATTGTCTGGACACTTACTTCTCCATTCCCGGTTTGACATATCCGTGATTGGTCGAGGGATCACGTTTGTACTTGCTTTTCGTTTCTTCTGACAATTCGGAAAACTCATCTAGTGCTCTGTACGCGGCCTTCAACTGCAATCACGTGAAAACGATGAGAGTATTATTATGTATATACAAATCAATTGACGATGTCATGTATCATACGGACGTAAAATATAAATAAATATAACGGGACGACGATTTGAAAGATTCGAGGTTTTCTTTATTTCTTTGTTTCTTTTTTTGTTGCTTTTTCTTTTCTTTTTTTAACTTAACGGATCGAAATTTTCTACGTTAAAAAGGAGAAAGAAACAAAAAGAAAAATTAAAAACCGCGAGTCCTTCAAAATCGTTCTCCCACGTATAATATTTAAAATTATTATTATTAATAAAGTTTCTTATTTTAATCTTCAATTATAAAATTCTCATCGGACTCGATTCGGACGACTATTATAGATTTCTAGCGCAGAATTTATTTTTGATTGATAAATATTAATGTCGATAGAGAGTTCGACACTGAAGTAAATTCTTTTTCATAAAACTGATCGACCGGTCAACGAAATTCCCATCGATATATATATATATATATTTATCATTGATCGATGTTGTCAATAATAATAACAGTAATAACAATCATAATAACAATAATAATAATTATTATTATAAAAAAAGCAATGAGCGAAAAAATTGATAGGATCTCGAGAATGATCGATCGATCGATGATCGTCTTTGAGCACCGACAACGCACGTATAGATCGTTACCCTTTTTAGAGGTACGATAAAGGTTTATCACAACTTAAAAAAAAAGAAAAAAGGAAACAATATATATATATATATATATATATATATATATATATATATATATTTATATTTATGTATAATGAACTGTTGCATCACTGTTGTGCAGGATGATAGCAAGTTCAAGTGGCGAGGTTGTTGTACATGCAATCTAAAAGAGACTTTTATCAGGAGCCCTTGAAAACTTCGACACGCTCCTCCTCCTCCTCCTCCACCGATAAATATGTACGTATGTATGTATACATATGTCCTCTATATTCATTTTATTAATATCCCATCCTCTCCTATCGATATGATACAATGTTTGCATGGTCATCGACGTGATAGTAAAATATTCTTCACACTTTCCTAAGTTATAATGCATCGGAGACGATGAAAATAAATAAAGTTACGATACGTATTATACAATAATCCTCGTTCGCTTTCTGTTATCTTTTCTATATTAAATATATTAATGTCGATGATTTAAATTGATGTAAAAAAAGAAATATAAATATATATATATATATATATATATATATATATATATATATATAATAGATTTTACCATAACTACTTTAATGTAACCACTATATTATATAACTTATAACTATATATATATATAAAAGAATATTAATACTACGTAACATATAACTTTATAATATTATAACTTATTATCATTAGAAAATGTATAATAAGTTATTACGTAATAACGTTATACTTGTTGCAGTATAATCATACTAATGTAAAGTTAAAACTTTAAAAAAATTATATTACTATAATACGTTCGTGTATACGCTCGACATAAAAAATTATAGAGGATCAACGAGGGAAAATGCGTATCACTTAAGATTATTCATTCTGTTACATCGACACGTTAATTTTGATTAATTAATAATAATAATAATAATAATAATAATAATAATGGATTCAACAATACCTTACACTCTGGAATGCCATGATTAACGAGTAAAGCCAATCCTTTCTCCGATAACGCTCTTACTAATTTCGTGGCGACTTGCTTGACGACTCCTTTCTGAGGACTCCTTTCGGTCCCTAAAAATATCCGCAAACATTTCTAATTACAATAAGGTCGTACGATTGAAATAAAAAACGAGACAATATGAAGGTTAAAGTCGTTTCTAACGATAAGAGCCTTCCTTCCTTACGATACGAGAAAAAAAATAACAAGAATATTATTATTATTATTGTTATTATTATAGTTTTCTTATCTCTTTCTCTCTTACTACGCTGGGACATAAACTTTGATCGTTCATTCAAGAAACGTTTTTCATCGATACGCACCAACTCTCTCTCTCTCTCTCTCTCTCTCTCTCTCTCTCTCTCTCTCTCTCTCTCTCTCTCTCTCTCTCCCTCTCTCTCTCTCTCCCTCTCTCTGTCTGTCTGTCTGTCTAACTGTTCCCCCCCTCCCTTCGCGGAATAGATATTAAACAAGATTGCAAGTGGGTGACACAGATATATATTCTCTCTTGACGGACTTTCTGTTATACCTCTCTTTCACAACTTTTTTTTTATTTTCTATTTTATTTTATTTTATTTTATTTTTTTTTTTTATTCATTTTGAGCTTACTTTCGATGTTACGAATGATTTCTCTTTTTCTCTTTTTTTTTTTTTTTCGTCATCGATCATAGTT
>OU427018.1:1881310-1928810 GCA_911387935.1 Dolichovespula saxonica | reverse complement strand
ATATATATATATATATATATATATACACATACATGCACACATACACACACATTCTTTCTCGGTAGACAGAAATCGTCCGTTCACAATTCATAGACGATGAAACGGACGGATTCGATGCAACTGCCAAGAATATCTCTCTCTCACTCTCTCTCTCTCTCTCTCTATTTTTCTGTAGCTATAAAGCACGGCGATCTCTGTGCTTTTGATTTATCTCTTTCGGAGAAACTACGTACGTCAAAGCGAATTCTCCGATCTCTCATACACCTTCGCATTTCTCGAGGCACTTCGCATATAACCCTTTGTTGTTAAAAATATCAAAGATCGTATTCCTCCTCCTCAACAATTTTTTCTTTCTTTCTTTCTTTTTTTTTTTTTTTTTTTTCATAATATTGCTGGACGAATTAACGATTTATATTCCGAGTGTGCGATGGAGATACCGACGACGTTGTTTTTATATTCCTATCGAGGGGAAAAAAAAGAAAGAAAAAAGAAAGAAGTGAGAAAGAAATAACGATAGGAACAGGAAAGTAAAAGGATTTATAAAAGAAGAAAAAAAACAAAAGATAGTAATAATAATAATAATAATAATAATAATAATAATAATAATAATAATAATAATAATAATAAACCAAAAAAAGATAGGTATAATCTCTTGGATCTTTATCGTATTTATCTATCCTATTAATCTCGTGGAAATTTTGTCCGAATGCATTGACGTATCGTCGTTCGTCGTTCGTCGCTCGTATTAATCGAGTTGGCACACTATTTACTATAATTCTCTTTTATCTACGTCATATATTGGACGACATAATATATATATATATATATATTTAATAAGAATGTTAAGAAAGAGGGAACTGTAATTGGTACAAAAATCATCATCATCATCATCATTCGTAATGACGAAAACCTTTAACCGATACCTTCCTTTATTTTCCTTGTCGTTAGTTTTCTCTCGAGTTTCTTTCAAAGACGAGTCCTCCCTTTAATGAGATTTCATTGATTCAGGGATAAAGGGAAGAGAGGAGGAGTAGGAGGAGTAGGAGACTTTTGCAATAATAGAAAACGATGACAGTTTATTCACGTCATTGGCCATCAAAAGACGTCAACACCGTCCAATACGCTTGCGCAAGTTAGAATTTTGCAACGTCTACTACCTACGACGATGATGCCTTCTCATTCCAAACAGGATAAAATACACCGAGAACGTTTTGTGGATTCCTTTTTCTACTGGACTGACGTATATATATATATATATATATATATATATATATATATATATATATATACATATACATATACAAGGTGTCCAAAAAGCATTGGGACCAAAACTTTGTACCGCTATTGTATCACTGCGATCGAATAGATCGAAAAGTTAAGTTAATATTGGACACGTGGCCGATAAATGCCTCGTCGAAACTTTACACGCGTTTAAATGATATTCACGATTCATCCCGACGGTTTTAATAAAACGTTCGAAAATTCCTCCTACCTGAGAGAACGCCCTTCGGTCCTTCCATTCGTCGAATTATGGCGATCGCCTGAATCGAATCATTCGAATTATTTCCAACCGCATTTGGGAACTATGATAAATGCATTTTGCGACACGTTCCCGAAAGTTCATCTTCCGTTTCTATCGTATTTTTATAAGACCGACTCTTTCGCGCGAAGACCCTCCACCCACACCCCCCGTAAATAGAAGTCCAGAGGCGTTAATTCGGGTGATCCGAGAGAGCAACCGTGACTCGTTGGGCGATCATTAATAATACGACGAATGGAAATGAATCATTAATACGTATCCTCGAAAGCGTATACACTTTTTACGATAAAGCATTTTTTGGACGTTAGTTTGTACGACCTTTTTTTTTTTTCATCCGTTTACGTCAGTAATACGTATAATAAATTCGTTCCTCATGCTGTTCGAACACCCTGTATATATATATATATATCTATAAGCATATGTTTTTTTTGTGAATAAAAAAACCGGTCCTATTCGAAGAAATAATAATTATTTTCGAAATCGTCTATTTCGTCCGTTTTAAAATAAGCCGCATAAAAACGAACGATTTACATTCCTTTTCTTCATCTTCTTCTTCTTCTTCTTCTTCTCCTTCTCCATCTTCTTTTTTTTGCACATCCGTTTCGCAAAAGCGCGTCCTGTTTCTTTGCAAATGATAATGCACGACCGGCCTGCACTTCGGCGTCTCCGTTCTTAGTTGCAACAGAGAGATATATATATATATATATACTATACACACACACACACATCTAATTAGAGGTTTTTACGTGAACAATACATAGTTAATACACATCCTATGCATATTCAGAAATAAATATATATATATATATATATATATATATATATACAAACACTTATAGAACGTAATCATGTTAAATTAAAACAGTGGCCTTTAAACGACACTTGTCTCTTGTATTTTTCTATTGACGATCTTTCGTTACCATTATATTCGTTCTCTCTCTCTCTCTCTCTCTCTCTCTCTCTCTCTCTCTCTCTCTCTCTCTCTTCTCTCTCTAGTTCGTAGAAATAGACGTAGGAATAATTTCATTTACGCGTCAAAAAATGTATAAAAAACAATACCAGCTGCAAAGTTCGAATTTTTCAAGTACACGGGTGTGAAATATATATATCTTCATCTCTCTCTCTCTCTCTCGCACTTTATTGTAAAGACGGTAGGGACAAGTATAAATATATATGTTGCACGTTAGCTATATATAAAACTTACCATACGCATATATACCGGTTTGACTGGAACTATACATACTAACATACCAGTTTTGGACCATGCTCGTTGTTCCGGTCAACTCTCAGCGCGAATATTTACGCGATCATCATATGCGACAAAGATACTTCTACGGTTAATTCGTGTTCTCTCTCTCTCTCTCTCTCTCTCTCTCTCTCTCTCTCTCTCTCTCTCTCTCTCTCTCTCTCTCTCTCTCTCTTTCTCACTCACGCACACACATTATTAAACGAGGAAAGAATTAACTAACGGAAAACTTCTTTCTATGTACTCTTTATAACGTTGTTGAATTATTCGGACGATCGGTTACGTTGATATTTTTCTTTGTCTCTCTCTCTCTCTCTCTCTCTCTCTCTCTTTTTTTGTTATTTTTTTTTTTTTTTTTTTTACAAAGACCGCAAAAAAAGACGTATCATAAATTTTTCCTTAAACAGTTAAGTTTGTACGTTAAGTACATACATATATCACGATATTAAAGTGTGATTTATATGATTCTTTTTGTATCACGAAGCATCTCTCTCTCTCTCTTTCTCTCTTCCTCCTCCCCCTCCTAACTCTCTTTTAACCAAAGTAACGCAACTTTCCATGGTCGGGGATCGACACACAAAGGAAACAGTCATGATACGTGATATCTTACTGTCGGCGATGCGTGACGCACGTACATCACATGTCTCTTTTTTTACACACACATACATATATATATATATATATATATATATATATATATATATATATATATATATATATATATATTCCTATATATACATATATATATACACACACACACACACATTTGTCTCTGTCTGTCGTCTGTCTGTCTGTCAGTCTGTCAGTCTATGTTTTATGTATCGCATAATTTCTCTTAATGTATGCTCAACGATTAACACCACTTTTTTTTTCGTGTCATCAACGACGACTAATAATTTTCGATAAAAATTTCACTCCATTTCATATCGCCTACAATCACCAGATATTCTTCCTCGTTCAAAAAAAAAAAAAAAAAAAAAAAAAAGGAAGAAATAATAATAATAAATAAATAAAAATGAATGGTTTTTCAATTGGGAAAGAATTACTTTTTAATAAGGAAACAAGAAAATAAAAAGAAAAAAAAAAAAAAAAGAAAAAAAACAAATACTTCCTCATAGCGAATCAATAAAGAATCTACGCGAATTAAAACGTCATTTTTCATAACGTTTGTGTTAACCGTCCCTATAGGCATTGTTTTCTTTAACCGCAATTATACACTTAACTCGTAACAATGAAAATTGCCGCGATTATACTCAAACGTTAAGGAGTTTCGAACGATCGCGAGAATACTAGACTGGTTTATTTCTATTATAGTTGCGATCGAATGAATAAATAGAAATGAATCGATCTCGTGCGTTCTACTCGATACCACCACCGTGTAACCTAATTTTTTCTTCGTATCTGCAAACAAAAAAAAAAACAAAAAGAAGAAGAAAATAAAAAATAAAAGAAAAAATTATCTAATGTCACACGGTCATAACATCATTAGTACATACGAGTGTTATATCACATCACGGAAATATCATGACTCCATTATATATATATATATATATATATATATATATATATATATATATATACACACACACTATACTATACTAAATATAACTCGTACATAAAGAAACGTGTGAACAATTTCGAATATGTAGTAATATATACATTGTTGGACGACAAAATGAAATAAAATTAAAATGGAAAATACGTACGAACAAACGAGCGAACACGAAAACGCACGTACGTACGTACGTAAGTATACGAAATTATCTAGAAATGAATCAAACGAAATAGGAAAATAAAAAATAAAAAATGGAATCATCATTAAAGCAAAGAGAAGTGGACGGAGAGACGGATTTTCGAAAAGAAAATTCAAAGAAGAAAAGAGAAAAAAATAAAAAAGGGAACGCGTAACGGAACGGAATCGAGAGTTTGGTGTACCATCGCGAGATGGTACACCCTATATAAAAGTTCGAGGGCGCCAAAGGGAGGGTCCCAGTTCGCCCTTCTTTGTGAAAGGGGCTCTGACCTCGATGGCTCGTCGTCGTCGGGTTCGAGGTAGGCGCCTCCGACTATATACGCTCTCTCTCTCTCTCTCTCTCTCTCTCTTTCTCTCTCTCTCTCTCTCTCTCTCTCTCTCTCTCTCTTTCTCTCTGCAACCCGCTCGTTCAGGTTCTTGCTTCGAAACGAAGTAGACGAAGACGAAGACGAAGAAGAGAGGACGAAGTAGCAAACTGTTGTTGGCTTCGTTTTATTCGGCCGCATGTCGTTCCATCTCTTTTCCTCGCTCTTTGGCAGCTTGCCTGACCTCGTTGCCAAGCAACCATAAAACTATACGCGGCCCTTTTATAATAATCGAATCTCAACAATTTTTTTTTATTTTTTTTTTGTTGTGTTTATCGATACGTTTCGATAAATCGACGTTTTGAAAAAGAAAAGGAAGACAGATGGACAGAGAGAGAGAGAGAGAGATACGTAGACAGCTAGATAGCAAGAGATAGACAGATAGATAGATAGATTGAGAGAGACAGACCGAGAGAGAGAGAGAGAGAGAGAGAGAGAGAGAGAGAGAGAGAGAGAATGTAGATATATGTAGATATTATCGAGTCACGTAGCAGCAGCAGCAGCATCGTGTACCCAACGAGGAGAGGTCGTATGCAAATGATATAAAAAGGATAACGAAAAAGGAATAAAGAAAGAGAAAGAAAAAGAAGGAAAAGAAAGAAAGGAAAAGGAAAGAAAGGAGAAAACGAAAAATAATAATAATAATAATAATAATAATAAAAAAAAAAAGAAACACATCTCGTTCGCTGATATAACCAGTTGCTATACAACGTACATATGCAAGTCGTTTGCTTCGTTCTTCTACGTGACTACTACTAGTCCTTTGAAAATGATACACACATACGTACGTGTACGTATCTTTAATTATTCTCTAATGTTCTCACTTTAATTTCATTCGTAATTACGACTTGTGCGTAACCGTTCGTTTGATAATACATACATACATATATATATATATATACACACAAATCATACATATTGCATACATATATTATATATACACACGTACTAGATATATATATATATAGAAATAAATCGAGATAACGTGTCTTAATACGACCATTCAAATTAATGCAATTTTGCGAAATACATACAAACACACACACACGCATACATACACGCTTAAAATACCCTGATCGATCTATAACTGACAGCAGAGATACATGTTATTTACGCTTTGGCGACACGCGTTAATAACGTGTATTGATAAATTAATCTCACGAAATACATCGCGTTTGAAAAGATAAAACGTGTTAAGTATGACAAAAAAAAAATAATAAAATAAAGAGGAAAAGAAAAGAGTATTTGCACGTGCGCGCGCGTTCGTCGGCGACTTAAGCGCCATGCGAAATATTAAGAAGTATAACGCATTCAAATTTGATATAGATTTCGCGCCATTCGTAGAGACGATGCGACTAACGACGACGTTAACCGACTTCAACCGAGGAATCAATCGTATATATGCACACAATGTCGTTAGATATTGTTTAAGGCCCATTTAAATCGATCTAATCATATCCAATAGTAGAAATTATTATTATTCTTCTTCTGCTTCTTCTTCTTAATAATAAGATGACTTCTTCTTAATAATTACGATACAGTACGAAAAAAACTTACCCATATGAGCGAGGTCAATAATCGGCACTTCGCATTTGCTCAAAAGAGTCTCACAAGTTTGGGTCACGATCGGTGCACTCGTACAGCAACTCATCTTCCCGGCCAGTTTCTTCCTCTCTCAAGATAATCGAATTTCTCTTCGTTAGTAGCTGCTCTCCTCCTCCTCCTCCTCCACCTCCTCCTCCTCCTCTTCCTTATCTCAACCTTGTTCCGAAACTTTCCAAGAATGACAAGTAAATTCTTAATGATAATCACGCGAAACGAGAAAACGCACGCCTCTTTTATTATTATTTTTCTATCTTTCTTTCTTTCTTTCTTTCTTTTACTCTCTACGACACGACCTCGACCAATAGCGTCGCACGTGAGAAAGTGAGAGAGAGAGAGAGAGAGAGAGAGAGAGAAAAAGAGAATGATATACAGAGATAGAAGTACGGCAAGTAAAAGAAAGAAAGATAGATAGATAGATAGATAGATAGATAGATAGATAGATAGATAGATAGATAGATAGATAGATAGGTAAAGAAAGAGAGAGAGAGAGAGAAAGAAAAAGAAAAAAAAAGAGTAAAACTAACACACTTCACACTCTCCTCTCAACCACCACGTGCACGAACTCAGCCAGACGAGTCGTCGTTCTGCGAAGCGTATACGATAATATATTCACTGGAATATCCAAGAAATCATGCTACAAGTGTCACTCCGTTACTTTTCCTTTTTTATTTTTTCGCGTTGCGTCGTTGGTAACTAACAACACGATGAAATTTGTCGGTTGAAACGAGCTTCTAGTATTAGAAGAAGAAGAAGAAGAAGAAGATGAAGATGAAGAAGGAGGGACGCGTATGGAAATAGCGTAGATTTTCCTTTCTTTCTTTTTTTTTCTTTTTTTGTCTATTCTTTTCTTTTCTTTTCCTGAACGGACGCGAAATATAGCCCTTTAACGGTAACCATAAGAGACAAGTTTATTATGGGGCTGATGGTGGGGTAGATAAACGTGTATGAGACTGTGAACTTGTGGGCACATGCTATGACCAGTGAACGGTATTGCGTGGCGTGTGAGAGACCAAGCACTCGTGGAAAATAAGAGAGAGAGAGAGAGAGAGAGAGAGAGAGAGAGAAAAAAGTATGGGAAAAGAAAGGGGAGAGAGAGAGAGAGAGAGAGACAAAGAGTGAGATCGAGAAAGGGAAAAGTAAGGTAAGAAGGATAGATAAAAAAGAGAGAGAGGAAGAGAGAGAGAGAGAGAGAGGGAAGGAGAAAGAGAGAGAGAGAGAAAGAGATACGCGACACGGCGTTGCGCGAAAGAGCGAACACGCGAAGTTGACTAACGCGCGGATGTTCTCCGACTGAGGTCGTACGTCGTACGAACGGTGACGCGCGCCTGAATCCTTTCAACGAAGTTATCCGAGCGCGATCGGGAGGAGCCGAACGTTGCCGAATCGAGCCGAAGTTCGCGATCCGCTCAACGAGGAGACCTGTCCTTCGGAGGCAGCACTACTTTATCGCTGCGCATGCGCAAATTCGAACAGGTTATTACAAATGCCTCAGGTAGTAATTTGAAATTTATATTAAAAGATATATTTTTGCTTCCTTTCATTCTATACGATAATATGATATTAAGGAACATTCGAATAGTCCGCTAATTTCTATCTATATAATATATATATATATATATTTATATTGATTCTCTTTATGGATATTCTATTAGATTATTTAATTAATATTTTTCGTCTATCGTCGCGCACACGTATTATAGAAATTTTGAAATCTCGACCAGGTAAATTATCGGAAACGTACGTGCGATTAAAATTCGACATTGGTTATATCAAATTTTGTTTATCATCAAGCATTTTATCATGAAACAACATTTGAATATTTTCATTTTAAATTGCAACTCAATACTCTTATCGGAAAAGGAATTGTGCTCGTTCTTAATGCGATTTTTAAATTTAGCAACATAGGATATTTCGAGCATCGTCTTATGGCGACGGGGAGTTTCAGCAATGCAAAACGTAGAGCAAGTCGTACGAGCAAGCACCGTCACAGTTCTATTAAAGTCGCGACTCGGCGTAGAAATCCCATTTATGTACGTGCCAGTTTCCCTAATGGACCCTTTCTTTTTTATACTCGTGCAAACAAAATCAAAATTCGACGTTCGATAATGGGAAATAGTAAACAATTAATTACGACGTATGTGCGCAAGGTGGTCAATGCCGACGCATATGTTTGTATTTCGCAATTTGTCAAGAGCACCCATAGTACGATTAGTAGAAAATAGAAAGATAAAGAAGAAGAAGAAGAAGAGGAGGAGGAGAAGATAGAAAAAAAAGTAAAAAAAAAGAAACGCACGTACCTGAAAAGCTAAAGGGATCGTCGATGTCGAAGGAAAATTTTTCCTGATGACGTTTTCACTGTTCATGAGAACTCGGTTCTGCCGGAAACAATCCTTTTTTCTTGTATTTTTTTTTTTTCCTTTTTTTTTTCTCCTTAGATTCTTGACAAACCAACTCGTTCGATGCTTTGGACTGTACTGATCCCAGCCGCGACGACTACGAAATTCAAATAGGGGATCCACCAGTCCCCCCCCACCATCGCCTTGCCGACGATTATATGCTTCCCACCTTTTAGACAACTTACCTCCAATCATAACAAACAATATTTTGTTTTGTATACCACGGCGCACGGTTCACACCGCGGTATTCCACGCGTGACGAAATACTTTCCTCGTTTCTAGAAAACAAATTATTAGGGGGAAAAAAAAAGAAAAGAAAAAGAAAAGAGAGAGAGAGAGAGAGAGAGAGAAAGAGGAAAAAACATGTACTATCATTCTCGTTTAAGTCGTACGTTCGTTTAAATCATGCGTATTAGATTTTAACGTACATACATACATACATACATACAGTTAGACAAACAAAATTTAATGAATCAACTTGATGTAACATCTGCGTCAATATTCTTCCGATTATACATACCGATTAATATTTCGTACTGCGCGTAATATTTTTCAATTGCAATCTTAACGCGTAATCCTTCGTCCTCTTCTTCTTCTTCTTCTTCTTTTTTTCTTTTCTTTTTTTCTTTTGATCGGTCACAATACCTCAGGGAGTCCTCGTTCAAATCATTGCGTTCGTGCTCGAACGAAGGTGGATTTAATCGATTATCTTACAACAAATTCAACGGATTCGTTTGGTCGTCAACAAACGTTTCCTCGATATTCTGTGTTCCTCGTGTGTACTCGGTTTGATTCTCGCTACCTCAGAATTTTCTACAACGCATTCCACGATAGGTGAGTTACAACGAGAGACCGTAGAGTTCAATAATTTTTGTCGGCTCTTATTTCTTCTCGTAGAGGAAACGTTCTTTAAAAGAGACAAACGTTTTATCTTTATCCCTTTTTGTCCAGATCTCGTTTTATCTCTTGACAAACATTTATAGATCGACGAACCGATACAACGATCGTTTTTCCTTTTAATCGAGCTAAAACGATCGACATTTAAATTAACGTGAAAGACGTTAAAAGATAAGACGAAGAGAGAAATAAGAAAAGATTGGACAAAGAAAGAAATAAGAGAGAGAGAGAGAGAGTGAGAGAGAGAGAGGAAGGGCATACGGCAAAATTTTTGTTGTTTACGAAAAATCGACAAAATTCTTCCGCGACTAGTACGTCTCGTATCGTGCAAAACAGGTTTTTTTTCTTATTCTCTTTTTTTTTTCTTTTTTTTTTTTTTTTTCTTTTTCACGTGTCCCGAAACTACGTGACCGCGCTCACCTGATCGTTTCCGAAAGGACACAGGTGGATCCGTCGATCGAGCTCAAAGACGAGACAGGAAATCGTACTCTCTCGGATAGTCTATCGATCATCTACGAAAAAAATAATATATATATATATATATATATATGTATAGATCCCATGAATATTCGGCGATAATCGAATGATTATGTATAAACGACGTTATAGTGTCGTCGTCAACGTACTCTAGCGATCAAAAAGGCTAATAGTGCTTGCGTGACGATCAACGTGGTAGTCATGACGTATGCGATCACGACGATCCTAATTATAACCGGACTTATAACTTCCGCACAACCATTCTCATTGATACTTTTAATATCCTTATCCATCATCTCGGCGTGTACGCACGGTGTCATTGAACGTAAACTACAACAACTGAATGGTACTCCGCGATCTCTTAATTCCTCGTCGGATATTATTCCGTTATCGTAAATCATTTCGTCACGTGGCGCATAATCCGCCATCTAAAAAGAACAAATATATCATATCGCGTTTATCCATATATTTTTAAATTAATTGATATATATATATATATATATATATATATATATATCAAGGATTAAATACCAAATAAAATAAACACGATATATATATATATATATATATATATATATATATATATATAGAGAGAGAGAGAGAGAGAGATTCTTATCCTACCTGCCAATCGAAGAGGAACCAATCGGTGTAAGAGGTATGTCCGCAACATTGGAACACAAGTTGTAACTCGTCTATCGCATATTTGTACGACGCCATGTTAACGTAAAGATGCATTGACGCGTTGAATAAATTTACAAGGGTTTCCTGTTTAACGCTAATGTGATATCCGATCGAGATCAGGGTCCCGACGTTCAGTATTACGCACATAGATATTACGAATAAAAGGCACTTAAATAATTTCTTAGGTTTCGAGGAACATCGCGGCATTTTGTATCTGAAATAAACGCGTTAAACGATATTTTTTGCACGTATCGTATATTCATGCAACGTGTACGTATATACGTACATGCGTATGGGCGCGTATAAAAATATAAAATTACAAGGACATAAGTTTATTATACGGGGATATCTAATATACCGACGTGTGTACGTATTTAAGTTACTTTGCTTTTGATATTTTATGCGTATGAAATCATTTTACAGAGCGTAAGTATGCGCAGTGCGTATATATATATATATATATATATATATATATATATATATATATATATATATATACATATGTTTCGACCGAAAAAGGATATATATATATATATATATATATATATATTTATGTATATATATTTTTATATTTATTTATATGTATATATATATATATATTTTTTTTTGTCCTTTCGAAAGGACAAAACAAATGTTAATATTATTATTGTGCATACGTGAAAACGTACTTGCGTATAATGCGTACAGCCAACATAGCTGTCGGCAAGCCAACGATAATGTCGAGTAAGGTGAGAACGACAGGGCGTAAACCACCGGCGAATCGAATCACCTGCCATTCGGCTATTATCTCCAACAACAACATGAAAAATCGTTTCATTTCGAATATTGCCAAGGTTAGGGAAACGCCGTAAACGAATTTCCCCTCCCAACCGCAATTACAGGCGATCGTTTCGTTTCTTCTTCCTCTTCTTCTTCCTCTACTTCTACTTATTCTTATTCTTTTTCTATTGAATATTATCGGATCGGGACGACCGCAGTCACAATTATTCAACGTGGCGTTCGTCGACATTCAACAACGATTCGTTTTGTCCCACAACCCCGCCCCCTCCCCTCAAAAAAAAAAGAAAAAAAAATAAAAAAATATAAAACCTATCGGATCTATCTATTTCGTGATACGAAATATTTTCTTACGATCGTTATCAATGCGATCGATCCTACATCCCCCGTATCAGGTCGTACGGTTTAAGATATAATCGTCGATATCGGCTATTACCTAAAAACTCAAAGAGAAAGATACACGTTAGTTCGAACGTTTACCATACGTTATTACATAAAAGATCTTATGCGATACCATCGAGTTAACGCGATTGAGTAACGTCGACAACTTCGTTTTCTTTTTCCTTTCCTTTTTTTTTTTTTTCTTAGTTTTCTTTTGGATAAGATAATATAGAGATATCGTATATTGGTGTATATAAGACATCAATATTGATTTGGCCGACAATAAGTTAATAATTATTATCGATAAGTGTAACGTTAATGAGTAGAATAAATAATATTTGCTATATTTCAATATAAACAATACCGTGTCTCGTCGTTATTACACATATATATGTGTATGTGTGTGTGTGTGTGTGTCTATATAAATAAAATACCGATATTAATTATTGACCAAATCAATAGAGTTAATCGTATCGTTGACGTAATTAATGGATCGTATAAATGGAACGTCGGATTTGCTTTGAATTATACCGTGCGTATTACAACATATAGGAATATTTGGGAGCTCGTTTTTCTAACATGAGATATTGTTAAGACGTTATTAAAAACTATATGTATGCACGGTACGTACGTAAGGGCCATAAACCATTTATTTATTTTTCTTTTCTTTTCTTTTCTTTTCTTTTCTTATATCTTTTTTTTTTTGCGTATAGAATATTTCTCAAGCTAAATTTAATCGTATTAAAAACTCTCGTGCGGTAATAACGCGTTAAGGGTATTTACCATGACGAAACAAAAAGCGCTCTTAGACTCTTTGGATATTTTTATCGGTCACGCGAGTTTGTTTTCCTTCGATCGATCTCCGGGATAAGACGGCAGTTTTTTTATCTCTCGTGAGAAAGAAAGAAAGAAAGAAAGGAAGGAAGAACGGATAAAAAAAAGAAAGGAAGGAAGAAGAAAGAAAGGAAAAGAAAGAAAGAAAAAAAAACAAAAAAGAAAAAAATAAAGTCTCGTTCACAAATTTTACTCGAGACGTGCTATACGTGTATGACGTATCACCCGTCGTCCCGGTAAAATTAATATATATATATATATATATATATATAAAAAGAAAAAAAAAAGAAAGAAAGAAAAATGTGTTAAAAGAAAATAGACAGACGTCTATATTACATATACTACATAGGAGTAATGACGTCGTAGTTAAATGTTCTACGAAATTATCGAAGGTCGTATTTTATATATATATATATACGTCTCGTTATAAGAGTACTTACTGAATTAATAGAATTGCGATAAGAAATTAGATTCTTTCGAAATTACAATGATGCAATAAGATAAGGAACTTAAAATGCTTCTTGTAGAACGTCAACAAGTTAAACGTATGTATCTCTGTCGATACAAACTCTTTTTTTTTTCTTCTTCTTCTTCTTCTTTTTCCGTCTTCTGTCCTTTATTACTTTCGTTAACGTGTAGCCTTTCAAAGTCGATTGGGTTGCGTCTGGGGATACGTTAAATTGTTTTTAAATTATTATCTATAAAGAGAGATATATGTTGAGATGCGTTGATTGTCACAACGTATGGCAAACGAAATATATATATATATATATATTTATTTTACATATATATATAACAAGAAAAATATTATTTTTCAATTTACAAAAATAGAAAAAAAAAATAAAAATAAAAAACATTAATACTACGCTTTGTTACCTATTTTGATCTTGTTAAAAATTACATGATATCGGGTGAAAACGTTATACGATACTTATTAAACGTAATACATACACGCACTCGATACATATAACTGCACATTCGTTTAAAATACATACAGATTATTATCGTCGCGTTTCCAATCGAAATTAAATATTAATCAATCATTCGTAATATAATAATATTTCGATGTTTTAAATCTAACCGATTTATTAGTTTACCTTATGACTTTTATCTCTACTCGATGACAATTTTTCTTTCTTTCTTTTTTTTTTTTTTACATAATGTGACAGTTGATCATTATCGTTATTATTTGTCTTTTCATATCTTTCCTTTTCTTATCTCTTTTTCTCTCTCTCTCTCTCTTTCTCTCCTTTTCTTCTCCTTTTTCAAATTTACACGATCATTTGACGTTATATCGATATATGTTGACGCGCGATTGTTTTATACCGTACGACAAATAGGCAAGATAAGGAAAGTGTTCGGTCAAATATATGGCCAATCGCATTTGTATGTTGAAGAAATTTCGAAATATGAAGGACCACCAATAGTTCGTTGCGATCACGTATCGATGTACGAATAGTTGTACGTTGAAAATGATTTTACTGTATCGCGGCATGCTCTGATAATCTAAAAACAGAAGAACAAAAAATAAATAAATATTATATATATATATATATATGTACACACACATATACAGGGTGTCCAAAAAGCATGGGACCGAACTTATGCCACGTGAGGTCAAATGGATCACAGTATAATAATAACGCGGTACAAGTTTTGGCTCCAAATCTATTCGAACACCCTGTATACACACATATATACATAAGATAATCGTTGATTTATTATTTTCCATGAATCTAACGTTAATCGCCGTGATGTCAGAGCTTACCTATATTAATAGAATGATTATTATTAGTTGCGACTAACGAAGTTAAGTGCAGAGTGAACGCAGTGAACGCATGCGGATCAAGGAATGGTATTACGGGCCAAAGTCCTTTTAATATCACATGTCCCATCTCGTCGAAAACCTCCTTACAATTAACTAGGGATGGCAAGAATACTTCGTCCAATACCTTCGTACAAAGTGCACGCGTTTCTTCGACCGTTTCCATGCAGAGATTGTATCTGAAAATATAATTTCACGTATTCCGTCAGTCCTCGTTTATTCCTTTTTTTATTCCGTTCCTATTTCTTTTTAAATTCAATTCAATTCGATTCGATTTAATTTTATTATTTTTTCTTTACACACATTTATATATATTTTTTTTCTTTTTAATTTTCTATTCTAATTCCTTTTCTTATTGGATAATTAATTCATATTTTTCTCGCATAATAATTAATCGATAATTAATTCATACTAACTTGTCTTCCATTCCAAGGATACAACCGATAACTCGCCAAAAATGTACGAGACCGTCAATTTCCTCGTCGGTCACGTATATACCAAGTTGTTCTGTACCGAGCAATATAAATCCAATAAATCCAAACTGAGCTAAGGCCATGTCGGTTTGGGAAGCTTTGCGCATGCCGGCGTTTAAACTTCTGTGAAACGCGACGCAATGTTTCCTCCTAATGATCTTCAAAGATTCGAAGAATCTGTAACGGAGTGTGTCGGTTAATATTTTTATTAAATCAATAAAGATTTATATTTATATATGTATATATATTTTCTCTACTTTAACAGTGCCATTTGATTTTTTGCCGATCCGCATGATAAAAGGAGATAAGAACAAAAAACTCATTGCAAAGTCATTACGTAGAAGTTTTCTTCTGTGATACACGCAAAAAAATTTCCGTGTGAATGAATAACACGTCTACATTTAGTCGATGAGATCGTTTGAAGGAAAAAAAGAAAAAGAAAAAAACAAACAAACAAACAAAAAACGCTTCACAAAAAAGACAAAAATTCCAATGAATTTGAAAGTACCAAAGTAAAAGAATATTTCTTACTCACTCATTTTGTTTTTCTGGATCCTTTTTGTACCAGACCAATGTATGAAGTAGAGTCGAGGCGTATCTTCGAAAGGCCATACACGGTGTGTTGCTTCTTTGAGTGAATTTGATTACATCGAGTATCGTTGGTATCGCGAATAGCGTCAATAATCCCGCCAATTTGGCGATCATCATAGTGAATATATTATTGTAACATGCCCGTTGACCTAAACGAAACTTTTCCGGATCGTAAAACGAAGGTAGTTCGATATCCGACGAATCGGTGTTAACCGATGCATATCGTCCATCGTTAAGAAGATTTTGCAATCTTTTATCCACGGAATCTAAATGAGTGAAGAAAATAATAACAAAATTATACGGATCACCTTGCTCCCTCTATGATAAGATCATTTTCTATGATAGGAGACCCAAAAAGAGAAAAAGAAAGAAGCGATAAAAAAGTAAACAAACGCAAACACCGAAACGTATTATTATTATATAATTTGTAAGAGTAAGTCGTGCACGTTATATCATATATTATATTATATTCTCTTGTTAATTTAAAGGATTAATCACGTGTTTTATTTACGTGCGACGATAAAATACGATAAAAGTTCAACGTTCATTGCGTATGCGAGACGTTTAAAGGTGGGATACATTCGTGTAATGTACGCACGACGAATGAACAAATCGATACCGTGCGGCATCCATAATCGGGCATGATCCTATAGGAAATAACATGGGGTTTGATCCGTGGTAGCTAATTTAATGCTTGTTGTACGACACGGACAGAAATAATTTCAATTGGTCGGCCATGTGTCCATGTACATGCAGGTACATATGTACCGTCGTCATTCGTTTTCGTTGCTTTTGACAATAACCCTTTCTTTCTTTCTTTCTTTCTTTCTTTCTTTTTATTTTTCCTTTTTTTATTCAAACGAGGACACGTATATCCTCCTTACACGCATTATAATACGTGTATCATTATTGTCGTCATTACATCATGACGTAAGATCGATGTTACAAAGGACCATTATTGTAGTTATTATCGTCATCATTATTATTGTCGTTGTTATAATTATTATTATTATTATTTGTATATAGATTAATGTAAATATAAATATTTTCTTGATGTTTGTTTATATTTTGTTTATATATTTTTTATATATATATATATATTTTTTTTTTATCGCGTCACAAATATCAAACGGCTTATAATATTAATATAATATTATAATATTTATTATAATATATATATATTAAATAAATTAATAATATATATATATAATATATATATTATAATATTTATTATAATATTATATTCGGAATAATATTGCAAATCGGGGGGAAAAAAAAAAAGACAGTATTGTTCATCGTCATTAATCGATATCACGAGATCGTACAATAATCGTTAGATAATCAAATTTTCCCCTCTCTAACATTTACTCCTTCATTCGTTCGTTCTATGAATCATCATGTCGTAACCTTTTATCTTTCGACAAACATAATTTTTCTTTGTTCATCTATGTTGTAATATATATGTTTCTTTATCGTTAAATTTCTTTTCATGTCAATCGATTTCCGAGATCCTACTACATTTATTTGTTTTATCTTGTTTGCATTTTATACGTTCTACTTTTAAAATTACATATATTAATTTCTCTCTCTTTCTTTCTGTTATTGGCTGTACTATTTCGTACCAATTGGGTTTTAAACGCTTCACGTAAGTCTTTGTTTATATTTTCCAAGGGTACATTTAAATATCTCGCTTTGATATCATCGGTCAACACGACAATTTAACTATCACGTCTCACAGTTATCTCTTTAAACTTCGATTCCTTTCTTTTTCGTCTTATCCTTAGTTTCCCGTTTTCTTTTTTTGTTTTTTGTTTATCCTATTTTTTCTTTTGTCGTTGTATTTCAATATCACATCAGAAATCGTATTTATATTATTTCTTTAATGAACACAAATTTTTGTTCTCTTTTTTCTTTTCTCTCTCTCTCTCTCTCTCTCTCTCTCTCTCTCTCTCTCTCTCTCTCTCTCTCTCGTTAGAACACATAAACGTACGTTCTTTTCTCGGCCACAGTTGTTTGCGAAACATATGATTTCTATTTTCGTCTCTATCTCAAAGTAAACCTCAAGTGGCTATAATAGAATAAAGATGTATATTTGAAATAAATAATATGATATAAAAATTACACGAGCATCGCGGTCGGTATTAATTAAGGATTATTTTCAAGATATAAAATAATAAAAAAAAAAAAAAAAAAAACAAACAATTGTACGCAGGGATAAAAATATCGTCATCATCATCATCGTTATCGTCATCGTCGTCGTCATCATTATTATTATTATTATTATTATAAAATCGCTTTAAAAAAAGATTCGGAGTAATCGATTAAGAGATGTCGAGATGTCGAGACAGAGAGAGAGAGAGAGAGAGAGAGAGAGAGAGAGAGAAAAGAAGAAAAAGAAGGAAGAAAAAAAACGTAAAAATAAACGAAAATAAAAGAAAACTTTCTCTTTGGTCGGTGAAATTATCGAAAGTAAAACTGAAATCGGATTCACCTACGCAACGTTCAACGAATAGTTACTAACAATAATGCAATCCTACGTTTAAATAATAGAATATGTATTCAACGCACACGTCGTACAAGTATTAAAATGTAAGCCAAGGTAATGTTACATCGTTTCTACTGCTCGCACTTTCATTTAACGGATAAATATATTTAGCTCGTTAATAGCCAAACGGTAAAATACCAGCGTTCTCAATTATATTTATCCGTTTCTACGTTTAACGATTATATCGCGTGAATATTTTGAGAAAAAAAAAAAAAAGAAAATAAAAGAAAAATTCCTTTTCGCAATTTCACTTATCGCCTTGACGTTAATTACTTTAACGTTAATTTCGAACGATTCGTCAAGGATCAATCGTTTATCGTCGCTTTGATCGTTCGAATTCCAGAAAAAGAAGAAGAAAAAAAAAAGAACGAAAAATCGTCTCCTTCGTGTTATTTTAAATGGACTTTCGAGGAGTCAAACGAGTTTCTTTTCTCGTTGCACAACGCATCCAACTAATTAATTTCCTTTCACTTCAAGTTATACTTATTCGAACGATCTCGAACGAATTTTTTATGGGGGAAAAAGGAAAAAGAAGAAAAATGAAAATGGTAATGCGAAAAGATTCGATATTAAATGTGATCGAACAATTTTTATCCCCTTTCTATCTTTTTTTCTTTAAATCGACATCCTCACCTGCCATTTCACCTTCGTCCTTCTTACAAATGTTCCTATTGTCGTACATTATTTTCTCCTCTCTCTCTCTCTCTCTTTCTCTCTCGAAAATAGAAAAGGAAGACAAAAAAATGTCGTTAACCGATCGTATAGAAAGGCACTACACCGGCCACACTAAATTTCTTTGATCACCAACACAATATAAATGCTAAAGCTTATCTAACACACGCGCTCGAACGCGCGCGCGCACGCACACACCATTGCCACGCGCATGTAAACGACGATAATAATATAATTTTATTTCTTTTTTTTTTTTTTTGTTGTTGTTGTTTTCTTTCTCCTCTTCTATTGAACACGCAGGGGGAGGGAAACGCGAAATGAGATTTGTCGTTGGACAAATCCATACGTCACGTAAACTTTTTTAATGCACTTGTTCTCTCTTACTTCTGTAAAGGTTCACTTCTAACGTATACACCATTGCTTCCTCCCGTTATACTCTCCTCCAAGTGTTGTAAGCAGTAAAATGGAGGGGAAAAGAGAAGTGGGGATCTCGAGGATCTTATTTCTTTGTGCATCTTTGCTGAAAGTTGAGAACAACTTTCCCCCCCACTTCTCACGTTTGTCTCCTACCACACTGGATTGATCGCTAAATGTACGATGGAGAATCGCTAATACGCATACTAAATATCGACTTATTTTACAAAATTATTAAATAAAATCACCGTTCGTAAAAACATTATTTCGCGTTTAAATCGAATTTACGTTTTCTCTGTTGTTTTTCTTCTTTTTTTTTTTTTTTTCTTTTTTTTAACGCGAACGCGTAAGGAACAATCCGATCAAAAATACAACGTATAAGAACGGTACACGTGAGGTCGATAAAAATCCATTCTGACGTTGACATTGACCTTATTTGAAATATGTTATCGAAAGAAAGTAACTCACGATAATTCTTATCGTTTTATGAAATAATTCTCTACTTACACGTACACGGAAAACGTATAATAAAAATATTAAAGAGTACGTGAAATCTTTGAAAAAGAAAATATATACAGGATGTCCAAGAAGCATCGGTACGAAACTACGATCGCTTATTGCGGTGATAGAACGGATGACATTGATTTATCACGTTCGATAAATGAAATTTATTAATCGGGAACGATCTAAGCTATTTAAATGATAATTATGATATATCGCGCGGGTTTGTAAGAAACGTTCGAAAATTCCTCCTTTCTACTTGGGAGATGTCCTTCGGTCGTTCCATTCGTCGAATTATGACGATCGCCTGACTCGAATCGTTCGAATTAATCTCAACCGTGTTTGAGAATGATACTGAATGTATTTCTCAATCCGTTTCTATCGTATTTTTTATAAAATCAACTCTTTCGTGAAACCCCCCCAACCTCATAGACAGAAGTCCAGTGACTCGTTGGGCAATCATTAATTTAATGAATCCAAATAAATCATGAATATATCTTTGAAAGCTTTATACATATACATATATATATATATCTTTTTTGATGAAGCAATTTTTGGACGTTAGTTTATATGAACTTCTTTTTACCCAATTAAACTCAGTAATATAAATAATATAAGTTCCTATCCCCGATACCTTTTGGACACCCTGTATATATATATATATATATCTCAACGTAATGTATAAAAAAAAAAAAAAAGAAATTATCCAAATCGTTGGAGAATTAAGAAATTGACGAATCACGTACACGTTTGACACTGATTTATTCTTCGATATCGAATTGAACGATTGCGTTGCACATCCGAAGTAAAAGATTAGAACGTTCGGCGAAAGCCAAGAGAGATCTCACTTTGCGGAACATCGTCGTTTCCAACCTTTCTGCCATCCCAAAGGAAAGGGAAAGTTCTCTCTCTCTCTCTCTCTCTCTCTCTTTTTCCTCCACCTTCTCCTCCCCTCAGCGCCTTTAGACGCTTTGTTTCCGTTCTAACGCTTCAAATCGTCTCGCTCAGTCACGTTTCACTAACAGCTGGTGAAAGTAAAATCGGCCTTAACCATTTCCATCCAGTACCACGAGCCTAACCATATTTATATTCATATAAATTCATATATATATATATATA
Organism: Dolichovespula saxonica; assembly: GCA_911387935.1. Lineage (NCBI taxonomy): Eukaryota > Metazoa > Arthropoda > Insecta > Hymenoptera > Vespidae > Dolichovespula > Dolichovespula saxonica. The sequence continues at coordinate 1,907,718 of OU427018.1, read as the reverse complement.
TATATATATATATATATATATATATATATATTAATATAATTATATATATTATCATTATATATTCAATTTATTACACGTAGAGCGTGTTTGCCAAAACCACGGTACAATCGAACCGGCTGATGATTAGGCATGTAAAGAAAAAAAAAAAAGAAAAAAAAATATACATATTAATTAATTAATAAAGAAAGAACTTTATCTTCGTTTAACATTACGCGATCAATTAATTAAGAGGTAGTTCAAAAATTCGTCTGCGCAAACGTGCAACTCGGTCGTTATTTTCGAACTATCGCAAATTTTATTCCTTTTTTTCATCCATCTTGTCGGTAATTCGTAAATCGCGGATACTCGTTGACGTCGCGACATTTTTCGTTTTTAATTTTTTCTCTTCCCTTTATTTCCATATTCTCGTTATCGCACGATTGTTGGTCGTTCCGGTTGCGGCTGATTCGCAAAAACAAAAGCAAAAATAAAAAAAAGCAAGAAAAAGGAATAACAAGCAAAGAATATCGAAGGAAAAGTAAGAGAATCGATTTTAAACGTCGATGCGATCGTTTCATTTTCTTTTTCTTCTTCTATTTTTTTCTTTTTTAAACTGTTCGATACAGAAGCAAACCCTCCACTCTTTTTTTGGTGGATCATGTGGATCTTCTTTGTTGTCTCGAGGTTGTTTCCTACAAAAAAAAAAAAAGAAGAAAAAGTAGAAAACGGAATGAAAAAAAAAAAACACAAAAGTAAAAGAGAAAACCGAAGAAAATTGTTAAACCGAATAGTTCGGTCGATAGAAAATAGATTTTAACGCATGACAAGTAAACACACTCAGGGATTTTGGAAAAACCATGTATTATAGAATAATAGTAGATTACAATGCTCGTGTAGTAATAATGTTATAATAAACCATTATATATATATATTTATGTATATATATGTATAAATGGTAATATGAATCTAAAATATAACACGAAAAAATACTGAATACATAGTATCAACAATATTTTATTTTGTATGTATTTTGTTTATGTGTTTTTTATGGAAAATGGCAGTTTGGTGGGTAGATGGGTGGGTGGGGGAAGGAAGAGAGGCCAAAGCCGCAATTTTTGTTCTCTCTCTCTCTCTCTCTCTCTTTCTTTCTTTCTTTTTTCAAAGACTAGTCGAGGTCAATAGGGGTAGGGGGTGGAGAAAAAAGAAAAGAAAAATCGAACAAAAAAAATAAAACAAAATTTTATACAGTAAATGATATTAATATACATATATACATATACACACACATACATATACATATATATATATATATACATATATATACATGTATGTATATATTGTAGACATGTCTCTATGGACACGTAAACGATTTGTACAAAAAAGAAAGAAAGAAAAAAAATGATTAATAAAAAGTAAAAAAAAAAAAAAAAAAAAAGTAAGAATAAAAAGAAAAAAAAAATCTAATAATAATAATAATTAAAAGCTACGACTATATAAAGCCGGTCGTAACAACACATTTCGCAATAATAATGTGTCTTCGCGAAAAAGGTTTGTTACCTTTTTCTTTCTTTTTTTTTTTTTTTTTTTTTGGTGGTGGTATTATTGTTCGTTCCACGATCAATTTTCTTTCTTTTTTTTCTTCTTCTTCTTATTTTTTTCCTTTCGTTCGCTTTTAGGACCGTCCGAGGAAGAAAAGTATGATCCCGATGTCGAAGGAGTAAAATAAAGGAAAACAAAAAAAAAAGAAAAGAAGAAAAAAAAACGGAGAAAAATCGTGAGAGATTACAAGAAATAAAAGAAGAAAAAAAAAAGAAAGAAAAAGAAAAAGAAAAAAGGAAGATGATAACGATGCTTCCGCGTCTAAGTAAATAATATATAATATTACTGCTATACCGTTTGATTACAGCGTATAATCTTTTGTCTGTGTTACGTGTGCATGCGTGCGTGCGTGCGCGCGTGTGCGTGTACGTCAGCAGCTCGTAATTATCAAAGTACAAACATCGTTTACATAGTCTTGTTTTTCTTTTCTTCTTTTTTCTTTTTTTTTTTTTTGTTTTCGATCGATCGAAAATAATAAAAAATAGATCATTTTTTTTTTCCCCATGCACACTCTCTCTCTCTCCTTCTCCCGTTTATGGCGCTTCGTTAGAAAAAAACACTCACTCACTCTCACTTGGTCTTCTATTCCTTTTCCTTCCTTCCTTTCTTTCTTTCTTTCTTTCTTTCTTAACTATCATCATGCATCATGTATAAAGCGAGAAAAGCTAAAAAATTCGTTTGATTACAATAATTACACTGTTCCTCCAAGATGGCGTATACAACCTTCATTTTCTTTTCGACGTGTAACTGTAAATTTTTCTTTCTTTTTTCTTTTTTTTTTTTTTCCCTTCTAATCATCATCATCATCATCATCATTATTATTATTAGTACTAATTATTATTATTATTATTATTATTATTATTATTATTATTATTATTATTATTATTATTATTATTAATTATTATTATTAATTATTATTATTAATTATTATTATTATTAATTATTAATTATTATTATTGATTATTATTATTATTACTATTATTATTATTATTATTATTATATTATTACTATTAATTTTGTATATTTCTTAATATGAAACAAGGAGAAAAGGAAAAGAAGAAAATATAATAAATGTATGTATATATAAAACGGGGCTCGAGGGGAGAGAAAAAAGAAAAGAAAAAAAAGAAAGAAAGAAAGAAAGAAAAAAAAAAGAAAAACTATAAAATAAATTTGAAAAGAGAAAAGAAAAACGCGAGCTTAGTTTCAATGCGAGGGCCAGCTCGTTATTGAAAATTACACACTGTTGTACATACGCGTTGCGTTTTTTTTTTTTTTTTTTTTTTTATTGGTTGAGTAAGCGGGGGATTTCGTTTTCGAATCATCGAAGAGAGCTGTCTTTCGTGTTCCTTTTTTTTTTCCTCGTCTTTCTTTTCTTTTCCTTTTGTTAAAATCTTTATTGGACCGTCGTCTCTTTTTGTTCTGTTTAATTTGTTCATTCCCCCCTTTCTCCCGTTGTTCTCTTCGATTTATGTCTTTTTCTTTGTTTCTTTTTTTTTTTTTTTCTTTCTTTCACTTTCACGTTTGGATTTGTAATTGGTCCTCCCTAGCACACCAGACGCCGTTAATTACCTTATTACAATCGTTTATGAATTTAAATTCTCGTTTGTGTTTATAATTATTCATCGCCGTTGAGATCTCAATGTTTTCCCTTTTTACTATACAATTGAAGCACCAACAGTAATCATACTGAAAGATGTGTGGTGTTTACTCTGTGTGTACGCGCGCGCATGTGCGTACGTGTGTGTGTATGCGTATGGTGTTCGTATGCTAGCCTTCGATCATTTTTTTTTATAAGTCGATGGGTTCGAAATATTTTTATACGGAGTAATTCTGACAGCTAGAATTATGATAACAAATATTTCTTTCCTTTTTTGTTTTTTTTTTTTTTTTTTTTTTTTTAAATCGTTAAATAAGAATTAATCGATTCGAAAAATAAATGTATATGCATACATACGTACGTACATACATCGCCTTTCTCTCTCTCTCTCTCTCTCTCTCTCTCTCTCTCCTCTCTCTTTTTGTTTCTTTTTTATCTTTTAATCGCTGCTTAAAAAATAAAGAGAAATAAGATGAAAAAATATTACAATTTAATTCTAGTTGTCAATGAATCACTCTATGTATATCTATATGTATATGCATACATACATACATGTATACATACATATATATATATATATATATATATATATATATATATATATATATATATATATATACACGTTGTGTGTGTGTCTATGTATTTCTTAAGTGTAAGTTCGATATGGTTCACTGTAAACATAAAAAATGTTCCCTCTATCAATGTTTATACTTCCTTATTTTTCACTTTTCGATATTACAAAACATCTTCTTGCAATTTCCTCCTCCTCCTCCTCCTCCTCCTCCTCCTCCTCTTCTGCTGCTATTTTTATCATCATCTTCTTTTTTTCTTCATTCCTCCTGGTATTCCTCGTAAAATTGCAATCCGTAGGACGACGTTAATTTTAATTAATTAATCGTAATTAATTGTTCCATTGACACAGTCAGTAGTAGTAGTAGTAGTAGTAATAATAGTAGTTAATAGTAGTAGTAGTAGTAGTAGTAGAATATGGCAACAAAGAGATACAAAGTATATAAAAGAGCAACGTCCAAATGATCATTATCATTCCATTAGACAAACTTTCTCTTTATCTTCCTTCCTTTTTCAAAACACGTTCACTCGGTAGCAATGTAATTGACCTTTAAATCTCTTTATATATTTTTATTCGCGCGTGCGTGTATGTGTGTGTGTGTGTGTTTGCCTTTTCGTTTTAACAATTCTTTTCCTCCCTCGTATATTACTTCCTCATAATCGTGATCGGCACATAATTTCAAGGCCTTCGAGAGTAGCGTGTGTCGTTAGGACGTATATTAAAAATGATTGAAACGAGGATTGGAAAAGGGTGGGTGGGAGGGGGGAGGGAGGGGGAAGTGAAATGGCAAGCATGACTTGATATACAAATCTCGTTATATATATATATATATATATATATATATATATATGTATATATATATATATATATTTTTTTTTTCTTCTCATCCTTTCTATTAATTGATCTCAAATATAATTTCGAAAGAAATTATTATATCCCGGTTATTATCCCGGGGGCCGCAGTATCTTCTCCACGTGGATCCTCTATTTTTTCTTATTCTTTTTTTTTTGTTTTTTCTTTTTTTTTTGTTTTTTTTTGTTTTTTTTTTTTTCTTCTTTTTTTAATATAATATAAGAGGAAGACGAGTGTGGATTCGTCGGATCCAACGTTCAATGGGAACGACGATCGATGATTATTATTATTATGGCTCTCGTTAACGATCGTTCGCTCGTCTATTATTAATATTAATATTAATATTATAATTATCATTATCGTTATTATTATTATTATTATTATTATTATTATTATTATTATTATTTTCTTACGTTTCCTTCTCTTTTTTCTTTTGTTCCGTTCGTTCCTTATCTTTCGTTTGTTCCTTCCTTTTCTTTTCTTCTCTCCTTTCTTATTTTTTTTGGTTCATTTTTTCTCCATTTTCCATTTTTTTTTATTTTCATTTTTTTCCCTCCTTTTTCTCTTTCTATCCTTCTCTCCTTATTAAAAAAGACGTTCGAGACACCCCCCCCTCTCTCCCTCACTCCGTTATCATCGTTATTACTATCAGTATTACTATCTCATCATCATCATCATCATCATCATCAATCATCATCATCATCATAATCATCATCATAATCATCATCATCATCATCATCAGTATTATTATAATTATAATTATAATTAATATTAATATTATCGTTATAATTATTGTAATTAATATTAATAGCGCTGTTGTATTTTTTTTTTGTTTTTTTTTTTTGTTTTTTCTGCTTCAATGTCTCTCTCCGATCGATCATTCTCTCTCTCTCTCTTTCTCTTTCGTATATCATCGAATAATATTTTAATCTATATACACATTCAATTATATTATTATTAGCTGGTAATTAGCTGCATGGCTAAAAAATACTCCGTTATTATTAAGCAGCTCAGTGAGAAACTTAGGCCTATCACGATAGCACAGGACTGACGCACTCGTTGCCATCCTTATTACAGTCTTGAATAGATATTTGAGCAATGTCGTTGATAACGTCGTCCTGAACTATCGACTCGGTTTTTTTCAATATCGTGTATCCCTGTTGTCCATCGTCGTTCTCGCAAAAAGCTTTGGCATTTTTCCCCTTCGACGGCTGTTGTTGTTGTTGCTGTTGCTGCTGTTGCTGCTGTTGCTGCTGTTGACCATTGCTAGCCTTTTTCTTAATCGAAGAAGCCTCAACGTCGTTCGACATACCCGGATTATTGATACCCTTAACATTTATTTGCGAACGTTTCGGGCTATCGTTCTTTTGATCGGACGTAAAACGCGAAGGCCATACGGTTCTATTGTTATCAACGTTATTGTCCTTCTGTTTTATTTTTCCAACTATTATTCGACACTTCGAACTCAAATTTTGATCGGCTATCATCTGACTGACACTGGGTAGATCATAGTCCTTCTTCGTATCCTGTTGTTGTTGTTGTTGTTGTTGTTGCTGGTCCTTCCCATTATCCTGTTGACCGTTATCGTTGGAATTCATTGTTTTTCGTGTATTAGATGTCGATACGGTCGTATAAACGTCGTTGTTTGATATCTTGGACGTATTATCGTTTGATTCGATGCTCGAACATTCGTTTAATGAAATCTTACCGTCGTTATCCCTCGGATTAACAACGTCGTTGTTGGACCGTACGTTTCTCGTTTCCTCGGCGTACAAAACCACCTTATCCCGCCTCATCGTTTTACCATTGTCGTTTATCACGTAATAGTTCGTATTATCCTGACGATCAACGGGCGTTGGCAATTCCCGTTGCAATACCTTAACCGGGCTCTTAGGTTTCGTAACGTTCTCGGTCGTAGATTTGTTATGGACACAATTCGTGCAGGAAGCTGTTGCTGTTGCTGTGGCGGTGGCGGAGGCGGAGGCAGAGGCGGAGGCGGAGGCCTGTTTGTTGTGAGTCGGCGAATTCACTTGTCTCTTGGTTACGGTGTTCTTCTGAATAACCCCCATGTGCGGTCTACCCAGTCTCAATACATTTACGGTTGAGACCGTCTGCCAATCTCCCGCTGGTTCGTACTGAGGCACTTGTTGCGCGTGATTTATGTGTATTTGTTGTTGCTGCTGTTGTTGGTGTTGTTGGTGTTGTTGGTGTTGTTGGTGTTGCATTCTACGAATATCGAGATGTATCGTAGCGTCCATTCGTTGTTGATACATCGGATTAGTTATATAAGATTGAAAGGCGGCTGCCGGCATATTTGGATTGACAGTTGGGTTCGTTGGCGGACCATAACCTAAATTAGCGTTTGGGTGTACGTTGGAATTAACGTACTGTGGCATCATTTGCCTTGGCAGTTGTTGAAATTGATATTGTGGCGCTGGATAAGCTGGGCAGCTTTGTTGAGGGATATTTTGTACTAGATTGTCCCTGACATGTTCCCTGTAATGATAACGATCCTGCGCTATTCGCGTTACGTTACCATATTGTTGGGGCACTATTTGGCTGGATTGATACAATTGATCGTTAGGCGCAATTACAGACTTTTGAGATTGATAACCATAACCATCGTAATGCATATTATCCCCGCTTATTGCCCTACCATAGGCGATACTAGAATGATACTGCGGCGGTTGTTGTTGTTGTTGTTGATGTTGTTGATGTTGTTGATGTTGTTGCTGTTGCTGCTGCTGCTGCTGCTGCTGCTGCTGGGAAGCATAGTCCTGTTGCTGCTTTTGCGTTTGCTGTTGTTGATCTTGATATTGAGGATATTGAGGTACTGGTGGCTGTGCGTCGATCCAAGTCTCTTGTTGAGGAGGTGGCTGTTCTCGGTCCCGCCGAGCCTGAACCGCGTTCCACACCTCCTTCAATTCACCCGTGATGTCCCGATCTTTTAATATCGTGTACCGCCTCGAAAATATTACGCCAGAGTTCATAGCCTCTACGAAGTCCAGCAACAGTTCTATTAGGGACGAACGTTTCTGGAATTAAAATTTATTTTTGGTTTTTCTTCTTCTTCTTCTTCTTCTTCTTCTTCTAACATTAATAAACCGTTAATTTCTATGAAGCGTCATATACTTGGATTTATTATATAAGAACGTATGATACAACGTGGTTTACGTACTTTTGGATCCTCCGCATTCTTGCCATTAATACGAAGCACGTCTGGATTAGCCATTACAGCAAAAACCACTGCCTCTGCTTTTGTACGAGGAGACGGTACTCTCATACCTCCCCAAAGCGGCACTGGTTGGGAGGGTCTACGTGGCATTGCGATTCTATCCCAGGATAGTACATTAACATAACAAGGTGCTGTTGTTCCCTATAATCAATGAATGACCATTAAAGATTCCCTTTTCGTTATCTCGATTATTGACTCAAATTTTTAATTATTATACGTATTTACATATATAACATTATTTCATATTAATAATAATAATAATGATAATAATAATCGTGTTATATATTCCTGTATTTATATAAACGATACATATTCTTTTCTGTTATTATATTCATATAATATTCAATTATATTTAATAAATAGAAATTCTTTATGTTTCTATATGTTTGAAACGAAACACAGGCAAAGAGACTGATCGAATGTACCTCTATTCACTGCCTCGTTCGATGTTATAACATTTATTATTTGTTGAATATTAGAATTATTCCATTTTGGAGCAAAGAGTGTTGTTGCTCGAGAATACTCTATTCTTTGGAAGTGTGTCTTATAAAAGCACGTTGGCAACTCAAGAGAAGACATCTCATGTTCTCAGCAAAGTTTAACACACATAACTGAAATAAATACATTGTATACACTTATAATAATAAATTACTATATTTGCTCTTCCACAAAAAAGATAGTAGAGTTATTTTTAGAGAGTAGTAGTAATCGGGGATAGTACAAGGAAGATAAAGAAGATAAAAGAAGAAGAAGAAGAAGAAGAAGTGGAAAAAAAAGAGAAAATAATTTGGTTCGTTTTAAATTCTCCAAAGAAGACGACAAAAATGACATCAATTTAAGTAACGTACTAAATAGTTCATTTAACGTCTATTGTTACAACACGTATATAAAGAAGGCCACGCGCGTTATGAAACGATTGCTATTCAAAACTTGCGCGCGTAGAGAGTTTATAAGCTCCGATTATATGCGGCCGTTTCTTTACCTGTATAAAATCTCGTATACACATGTGAGGCTGCGGAGGATTTTTGAAGATCCTAGCCCCATTTCTCTTCATCCTTGTAGCACCGCCTTCCGTCATTTTGCTCTGGCTGTAAACAATGCTATATTATTCAATAAACTGTGCCGCGTGTTTCCTTCCCTTCCCCTCCCTCCCTCCCTCCCGCCCATCCATCCACCCATCCATCCATCCATCCATCAAAAAAATTCAATTATAAATATTAAAACAAAGTTTTCACATAATTCTTTTTATAAATGATCATCCATCATTCCTACACATTTACATAAGCTCCATATAACTACAATGATGTAAAAACGTTTGTTGGGAAGGTATATATAAGTTTTGCTTTTACAAAGAAGGTTCATCAAATCAAATAATATATTAACTTACCACGTGAAATAAAATAATCCTATTATGAATATAACTAACGTTTATTTTTCCTAATCTGGCGATGATTTTAACGAAGTTAAAATGATTTAATCTAACGACGTTTGAGCGAACAGCCTGAAATTCCCATTAGAACGCAATCGAAATCGATCGGAGCTCTCGACGAGCGAGAATCGAAAGCACGGTTACGAAAGTGAAAAAAAAAGGGAAGAAAGAAAGAAAGAAAGAAAAGAAAAGCAAGAAAGAAAAGAAAAGTATTGAAAAGAATCGAAAGGCGAACTTAAAAATCGTATCCGTTTGAATCGTCCGATACGAGATACGAGAAATTAATAATAATGTTAATAATAACGATAAAAAATAATAACGATGACGATAATACTAATAATATTCCAAAAAAAAGAAAGGTTAATGAAAATTGAACGCTAATAAACGTGGCGTCATATTATACGATTGGTCTTGTACTAACGAATGTTGGCACTATTTAGCTAAGAACAACGTTTGTCGCGTCGTTTTTAACATAGCAAAGGGACGAGGGGAACGGGGAACGGGGAACGGGGACCGGGAAACGGGAAACGGGGGACGTACGAGCGGTCAACGTAAAAACGTTTATACATGTATATATAACAAAAGAAAAAAGAAAAAAAAAGAAAAAGAAGAGAAAAAAAGCATCGATAATGATTCGGGAAATATTTGAAGCGAGGACGAAGATATAATTCAATCGAACGCGAACGAACCTATCGTAATATACTAGTGCGTTGGGGTTAAATCATATTCCGTTTACCACGTTCCGAATAATCACGAACGAGGACTGTCAAATGTAACCTCGAAATTTTCTTTTATCGTGCCTTACGAATAAAAAGCCGCAAAGCAATTCCCCGAAAGGATATATTAGTGCGGGCATCGGTTACTTGGACGTTAATGGGACACGTACGTGTGATTATTGCGTGTGTCGGTGGTGGTTATCGTTTGAAAAAAAAAAAAAAAAAAAGAAAAGGAAAGAAAGAAAGGAAAAAAGAAAAGAAATGAAAAAAGAGAGTGAGAGAGGGGAAAAAAAAAGGAAGAACGTACGAACTCACCCTGCGGTGTTGTTTCATGCATGAAAAAAACACTCAACAGGCGCGCATATAGGACGACAAATTATCGGCAAGAAACGATGGAAAAGATCCATCGCTCCTTTTGTTTATTATTTTTTCGGAGACTGCGCGTTGCTTCGCGGCGTTCGTCTGTCGGCTACAGTGGCGCCGCTCGATTACCCGCGGTAGTTCGACGAATTAATTCGAAACAGTGCCCCGTACACCCATCTTGCGGCGGTAACTCGAACTAAATTTCGTAACCGGCAACGATGTGAATTGTGCCAAATGTCTATGGCCTAACCTAACACCCATTTTGACCACCCCGCTACACTCAATATGGTTACGTTTAATGGCGGAACTTTTAATTCGAATATATATTTCTGTCTCTACCCCCCCCGTTTCTTCTTTTTTTTTCTCTCTTCTTTTTCGCAGGTTATAATTCCTCTTAATATTTACAAACGTTCGTACGACGAACTGAAAGTGAAATGAAATCTTCCTCAAATTATGTTCTTTCGATGAATTAAAACGAATATTATAAATCATATGTGATATTACATAAGTATAAATTATGTACAAAAAAAAACACACATATATATATATAAATATCACATTTATTAGATATTTTATATCTCGCGTATATAACGCGCGTATGTGTGTGTGTGTATGTATGTTTGTGTAAGAGACAATCGTATATTTTTTAATAAATAATCGTACGCGCGCCCATGTGCATTGCTTTATCTATGCGTATATATCGCGTCGTGTAGAATGTGTGCGTGCGCGGTGTTGTACCGACAAACCAGCAGAATCGAAAGGGTCCATGGTTCGATACACCATATCATTATGACGCCTTGCAGGCAGAACTATCGATGAGCGGCCGATGGTATTAATAGTCGCTAACTACAGTGTTTCGTGCCGCCTGCTTACTACAGCGAGTTTCAATAGGGCCGTTCGATGCGCGTTCTTCCTCTTAACGCATACACACTCGTCGCATATCTGCGCTTACGCGTACACACGATCAAACGTATAAATATCTCGATACGGTATATAAGCGAGAATTTTTTAATAATAATAATAAAAAAAATATTATTCTCTGATATATAAATCTATACGTATAAATATGTATATATGTACGTATGTATGTATAGAAAGACACGTTTTTCATTTTATATTATAAACAACACATAGCGTAGCATTAATGGAGAAATATATTAAAACGTTGATTAAATCACCTAAGTTAGATTCTATTAGAAAAGAAGACATTCCTATGCGTTCAAACGCTTACTCGAACGTCTCTATCTAATGGACGCTATACCATACAATCATCTACTTAAATATCTTTATCCATATACTTTAACCGAACGGATATAATAAAGATTTGCGATAAGGACCCTTCTTCTATCCTCCTAAATGGTATCGCTCGTTTTTTTTTTTCTCGATTATTTTTCTTTTGTCTCCACCTTTCTTTTTTTTCCTTTCTTTCTTTCTTTCGTATTCTTTTCCTTTGCTCTTTTCCACCCGCCCGCCCTCGTCACTCTCTTTCTCATCTCTAAACTTCGAGTTAGATAACGACACGTTTACAGTGTGTGGAAATGTATTAAATTTATATATATATATATATATATATATATATATATATATATATAAAATATTATATATATATAAAAAGATGATATAAAAAGAGAACCTTAAAAAAACCGGGTGAATGCGTCGATCAACGCAACACTGAGTTTTCTTAAGATAGCCTTATGATCCATCACGATCTACAATCTCTCTTTCTTTCTCTCTCTGTTAAAAGGAGCGACAGAAAGAGAGAGAGAGAGAGAGAGAGAGAAAGCTCCATAAGGATCCCGTAATGCGAAATAATGGGTTTCCACCCACTCGATGAAAATTACACGAGACGTGCCTCTCTCTCTCTCTCTCTCTCTCTCTCTCTCATTTTCTCTTCTTCCTCCCAATCATCAACCACCTCAGGGTTTGCCGTATAATACTCAACGAAAAAGAATGTATCAGCATCACGATTGGATTATAATACCAAGCATCATCAACGGTATCGCGATAATTGTTCTTTATCGTAAAGCGACGTATTATGTAGTTAAAATTTTGGGTCAATGTGGTTTACGAAATATCTCTTGATTCTCTCTCTCTCTCTCTCTCTCTCTCTTTCTGTTTCTCTGAAAATATAATCAAAGGTTTTTGTTTTGATGAGATAATATAGATAGGTAGTAGGTTGGCCGGGTTCATTTAATATTATATTCATAATGTTATAATATAACGAGTTACTCCCTTTAACGTATAATTATTTCATTAGATTGAATTTCATTATATTAGTGAAAGAGAACACAATAGTTGTATTATTGTTTGTTACATTCGTTATTCTTGTTTATTGTATAACAATATTATTCTTATAATGTACGAATATGTCCGTGTACTTTTTATAACGTATTACTATATATATGTATTAAAAAGAAAAAAAAAAACTCGTTAATTATATTGACAATTTAGTCGATGCAACGCCGTTGCATTTAATGTGTGTGTGTGTGTGTACGCGTGTCATTTAATCGTATTGTTACATCGGTAACGCACGCAAACGTGTTAATGCGTATGCTTCGATAACTTAATATCGATAATATACATCCATAATATTTTTATTTTTTTCGGTAACGACGTCATCGACACTGATTACGATACGAACGCGCTTTGGCTGGGTTCATCGAACTGTTTGCTGAATAGAAAAAAAAAAAAAAAGTAAGTAAATAAAAAAATAAATAAATAAAAAATCGAAAAAAGAAGAACGTAAGAGTTTAAGTATTATACGAGGAGGATGATACCCATCGAAACTGAACAGTTTCGCAGGGGTATCGTAAAGGAAATGAAAGTTAGGAAGGGCAGGAGAGGAGAGGAGAGGAGAGGAGAGGGGAGGAGAGAAGAGAAGAGAAGAGCGAAGGACAGAGGAGAAACCCTAGTTCTTTCGCCAGGTGCGCAACCGAACAGCACCGGTAGGTAGCTATATATGTGGTCCTACCCCCCTCCCCTCGGCCTTCCCAACGAACCCACCCTTCCCAACCCACCCCAAATACACGGTGGTGGTTTGTTCGGGCCATTTAAATTAGCCAAGCGCAGCCTCCTTTCGAAAATTAATTGACGTATCGATCGGCACCCACAATGTGTGCATACATATATCTATATATGTATATATATATATATATATATATGTTTTGTGTGTGTGTGTGTGTGTGTGTGAATATAAATGCGTGGAAGCGTTTATGTAGATATCGTATTAGAGTCGGTATCGAGTTTTCGATGTACGCCCATATCACGAACCGAAAAGCATGACGGTACGAATGAACGTCGATGGATAATAAAAAGGAAGAGGAAAGTAACAAAAACGTAATAAACAAATAAAATGGAAAAACAAAAGTGAGTAAAATCACGTGGATCTTTTATAACGATCGTCTGTCACTTAAATGATTTAATATTTCGAAGGATCATTTACCTATTTTATCCCACGCCATTTAATGGAACAAATCGTGCACGTTATACACGTATGTATAACATGTTCTTCGTTCTTTTTAAAAAAAAAAAAAAAAAAAAAAAATATATATATATATATGTATACACACACGCGCGCGCACACATATATATATATTTTTGTTTTTCTTTTCTTTTTCTGATAAAACGAATGGAAGGGGGAAAGAAAAAAAGGAGAAAGAAAAAGAACGGGACGATGACCGAGGACGATCGAAGACATCAGTAATTCCCTGATCCAGCCATAGTTTCGGACAAAACTCCCCTCCTACCCCCTCTTTCTTCTTCTACCTCGTTGGTTTCTTCCTTTTATTTCCTTCTCTCTCTCTCTCTCTCTCTTTTTTTTTCCTTTTAATCGTCTCCCGTCGTGTAAAAACCACAGCGATTAGATTCGTAAAAAGATATAATATATGTACGTAGAACGGGCTATGTCGGAGGATAGGATGATTAGGGGTGGAGGGGCGGAGGGGTAGGGGGAGGGAGGAAGGTCGCTCCTTTTCGGGATAGTCGGTTAATACGGGAAAAAAAAAAACAAATAAATGAATAAAAAATAAAAAAGAACGAAAGGATAGGCAGATAAAGGGAGAAGATTGGGATGAGAGAGAAAGAGAGAGAGAGAGAGACGGTCAGACGGAGAAAGAGAGATAAGAGGGTGTTGGTGGGGAGGGATCGAGGGTGTGGAGGGTAGAGGGTAGAGGGTAGAGAGGGGGGAAGGGAATCGCCGAGAAGTTGACGCGCCACACGCAGAGACCACGCGAGACGTGTTTATAGTAATGAGCCTTGTCGTTATTTGTCCAGCGAAAGGGATTTATCGAGATACCTTGTGAGATCTTGTTGCTCGATCTTCTCCTTATTTTCTCCTCCTCCTCTTCCTCTTCCTCTTCTTCTTCTTCTTCTTCTACTTCATCTTCATCTTCCTCTTTTTCTTCGTCCTTTTTATCTTCCCTCGTTCAGTATTCGTGTTCTCTCCGTTCATCGTTCGTTATCTAACGAGGATAAAACGTTTGGAATAATGCGACGCAGTACACCACGAGGCTCAACTTCGATAACGTAGCCTCGATCTACGTGAATCCAAAGGATAGATAGATCCCGATCCCGACGATAGATCCATCCGGATGGAACGGCTAAGAGAAAACTGTTCGTTAACGGTGAAAATACGCGAACAAATGGTTTTAAGGCTTCTTTGATTTTCTATATCATTCATTTTTATTGACCTTTTCTATCTTTCTCTTTACACAGTATCTTTAAAAACGACAACCGCGAGATTTGAGGATAGCGAAATCATTTTAGTTTTTTTTCTTTATCTCTCTATATATTTCCGTTTAATCGTATCAACGACGAAGTTTATTTCGAAACGACGATTAAACTTATTACCTTTCGTTCGATTTAATTTAAATTACGATATCAGTTAGGATCGAGAAACAACGACGATTGAGTCTTGATCGATAGATCGATCGATCGATCGATCGATTGATCGATTGATTGATTAACGATCGTAGTCCGATCTTCGACGATACGTTTTTCCTTTCGTTTTCTTTTTTCATTTCTTTTTTTTTTTTATTAGAAAATAATTCACATATCGGGGATGAATATCCGACGTTTTCGAACCGTCTAAAATGAGAAAATAGAGGAAGAAGAAGAAGAAGAAGAAGAAGAAGCAAAAGAAGAAGAAGAAGAAGAAGAAGAAGAAGAAGAAGAAGAGAGATGGAAAGGCACGTTCGAACGACGAAGAAGAGGTAGGCGTCGACCCTATACAAGAGAGAATCATCTTTGAACCGTCGATAATTTCTTCTCCCTTCTTCCTACCTCGTTTCTCTCTCTCTCTCTCTCTCTCTCTCTCTCTCTCTCTCTCTCTCTCTCTCTCGTGTGAGAAAGGTATAGATATAAACTCCGCGTAAGTATATCGGAACTCGTCCGAGGGTCATGAGCGGCTCGTTTGCCACGTTGTGATCTTATTATACTGTAAAGCGATGATGACCGTCTTTAGGTGTTGCCTTGCCCAGATTTAAGAATACACCTGGCTCCACCAAGAGGAGAGGAGGGCACCCCTTCTGCATCGACGATTATGGTAACGAGGCCTCTTTAGTCACCTTGACGTACACCTTATTCGCAAGTGTTCACGCTTTTTATATACAACCAATTCTCCCACTCTCTCTTTCTCTCTCTTTCTCTCTCTCTCTCTCTCTATCTATCTATCTTTCTCTCTCTCTCTCTCTTTTTTTAATATGTATATAAAGGTATACGCATCGAGTCAAAGTGTTCTCTCTCTTTTTTTTTTGTTTCGTTTTTTAAATCGTTTGCCCTTTATCCTTCATCGTTATTGAAAGTTCGTTGTTGTGTCGCGATAACGATTATATTTTAAGGTTTATTAATCGTTATTCCGAGAAAACCTGAGTATAGGTATATTATAAATAATATTGCCTTTAGGAAATAACATCATGAGATTCTTCGTTCAAGAGAGAAAGAGTCGTTATGTCCGCTTTTAGTAAAAATGGATCGTTGTGGTCGCGTTAGAGAGTCTCGATTTATTAAAAAAAAAAAAAGAAAAAAATAATAATAAATAACAAAAAAAAGAAAGGAAAAAAAATAAAATATATATATATATATGTATAGAAAGATATGAAGTTCAGTTGATGGGAGAGAGTAACCATCTTTACCGAACCCTTGTTCACAATGAATCGGGAGAAAGATTGTGGCACCGGCTTGGCTTCGGAAGAATAAAGAAGCTCTTTAAATTATTCGCGTTGCAAAAAGCTTGCGGGATAGTAGAATCAGCGTTATCATCCGTACGAAATTAATTAAATGAAGCCTCGGATCATAATTTTATGATTATACATATATATACATACATATATATATATATATATATATATATATATATATATATATATTTCTTTGGCAAACACAATATCATTTCGATGTTTAATTTTTAAATAATTATGAAAGCAAATATTATATATGATAAATTATTATTATATATATATATATATATATATATATATATATATATATATATATACTTATAGTAATAAATTGTAAATATAATTTAAAGAAGAAAGGCTCGAAATAAATATCTCAATAATTTATTGATAGGTTTATCGATTGTCTACGCGCATGCGGATCTTTTAATGACAAATAAAATAAAAAAAATAAATAAATAAATAAAGAAAAAGAAAAAGAAATGTACACACGCATATATCGATACAAAAATCGACGATGCAATTGGCGAATGATCGATGGTAGCATTTTTATACATCCTTTTTTTTGTTTTTTTTTTTTTGTTTTGACAAAGTTGCAAGTACATAAAGGATCGCGTCTACGTCCGCCGCCATGCGAATCGAGGATGGGACCACCTCGTGTGTCATTTCTTCCCCGAGATACGTTTTTATCGCCGTGAGATATATCGATCCTAATGACAGGCTACGCGTTGCCGACGAACGCAATCCCCCTTCTCCGCTCCTAACCATTGCACACGCTCCTTCGATCTTACCGTTCTCACATATTCTCTCTTTGTTCTTTTTTTTTCCTTTCATTTTTCCATTCTTCTTTTCTTTTTTTCTTTTTTTTTTTTTTTTTTTTTAATTTTATTACATCACATCGATCCAAATCCTAATACTCCGTTTACGATTAAACAAAACTCGATATTACTTCGAAGTTTCTTTATTCTTTTTTTTCTTTTCTTTTTTCTTTTTTCTTTTTTCTTTTCTTTTTTTCGCTCCGCACACATTCGACAATACGTGAATATATTCAAATGAGTCGTTCGATGAAATCGTTCGGTTTTCTTTTGGAGATAACGTCGATGAAAATAAAGAAACAAACAAACAAACAAAAAGGAACCTATAAGAATATCGATGGGCGAAGAAACGAAAATAAAGGATAAAAGGGGAAAAACGTACATAATAGTACAAAATAATACAAAATATTACAAAATAGTACGAAATAGTAAACGTAGAAAATAAATTCAGTTAAATACCGATAAAAGAAAGAAAGAGAAAGACAGACACATAGCTAGAGAGAGAGAGAGAGAGAGAGAGAGAGAAAGGGAGAAAGAGAAGGAACGACGATCCAGCCATAAGTTTGGTCGATCATCGATCAATCCTTTAAAACAGGAACCGCTCCTTTTTGTCACTCGCGATGGACGATAGAATTAAAGACGTGCCATTTGACGGTCTCGCAACGATCGTGTAAGTGCCTTGGGACACTATTTCTACCTATCATGTTGACAAACGGTGAGACACGAAAAGAGAGAGAGAGAGAGAGAGATAGAAATAGAGAAAGAGAGAGAGAGAGAGAGAGAGAAATAGAGAAAGAAGATGAGGGAGAGATCGTATATCTCGTTCGAGCGATGGAGGCGACGGGTTTCCTCGGGTACGAGCGTTGGGTCTTGCCATTTTCCAAGGTGGCTGCTTTATTATCGACTCGGGCTCTTAAATCTCACAGCCCTCGTAGGCCTACGTGTGTGAGACCTCGTCGAAGCCTCCCTCGCTCTCTCCATCTCTCTCTCTCTCTCTCTCTCTCACTCTTTCTCTCTTTCTATCCCCATCTCCTTCAACCTCCTCCACCTCCAACCTCCTCCAACCTCCTCCAACCTCCTCCTCCTCCTTCTTCTTCTTCTTCTTCTTCTTCTTCTCCAACTCCTTAGCACTCGAGTTGTTGCCGACTGTAATACATTATGCCTACCTAAGGCTGTTAGTGGCCACCTCGTGCTAGCGCGTTAAGTTATTAGAGAATCAATTACTCCTCGCTATTGTTTATGACGGCCCAAGGGGCCTGACGTGCCCCTGCTGGCCCTTCTGCCACAATCTTTTCTCTCTCTCTCTCTCACTCTCTCTCTCTCTCTCTGTCTCTCTCTCACTCTCTCTCTGTCTCTCTCTTTCCATCCTACACACGTACGTACGCACACATACATACATACTCTTTCTATCTCTCTCTCTCTCTCTCTCTCTCTCTCTCTCTCTCTCTCTCTTTCTCGCTCTCTCGTTTTCCTTCTCTGTGCGTGTTTGTGTGTATCTATCCATCTTTTTCTTTCTCCCAAGAACCAACGTTCATCGTCCTGTCGGCGCTCTTATAAAGAATTAAATGGCGATCGTATAAATCTGACGTCGCCGTTTGACCCCAACGAGTTTGAGAGAATCGAACGTACCACCAACACCACCATCAACACCACCAACAACCAACCACCACCTTCTTATTTTCTTTCCTGCATATAACTTCTCCTCCTCCACCTCCTCCTCCACCTCCTCCTCCTTTTCCTCGACTATGACGACGACGACGACGACGACGACGAATTATCGTAAAATAGATGAACGCCGAACGAACGCGTTAGATTCTTTTTTTATTTTTTTTTGTTACCCTCGCCTAACTACACAACCGTTTTAAGTTATTAAAAGAGAGAGAAAAGAAAGAGAGAGAGAGAGAGAGAGAGATAGGAAAATTTTATTAATTCTCTTTATCACAAAAAAGAAGAAAAACAGAACGAAATACATACGCATATATGCGTGTGTGTGTGTGTATAAATGTTAAAACGATAAAATAAACGATATGTGACACACACGGATATCGATTCGACGGGCAAAAAAGATCCAATCGACTTTTCCCTCTCCCTCTGTCTTTGTTTTCTTTTTTTCCTTCCAAATAGTAAAAAAAAAAAAAAAAAAAAAATAAAATGAAAGAAAGGATCGAGGATGCCCTATCCTCCTCCCCCCCATCTATTATCCCTACGAAATCTAACTTTTCTCGCTGTAGAAGCATATAAACATTTCGTTGTGTTGGAAGGAACGTTTCTTTCTTTCTTTTTCCTTTTTTCTTCTTTTTTCTTTTTCTATCTTTTTACCGGTAACGGGGCGTATCGACGAGAAAGAGCGTAGGACGTTCTATGTAAAATAGAGAACCCTTTCGAGACAGAGACAGAGAGACGAAGACAGAGACAGAGAGAGAGAGAGAGAGAGAGAGAGAGAGAGAGAAAGAGAGAGTAAAGAACGAATGTTCTGGCTAAGGCCATAGTCCTTCGAGTCGTCGTCGTCGTCGTCGTTGTCGTCGTCCTGGTTGCGCTTATTGCACAAGGACTCGCGAAAAGACGCGAAGAAGACTGCGATGGGTGGTCGTGGATCGTGCATGAATGTTTCATGGCTCCTAACTATCCACGAAACATGATCGATAGTCGGTTAGCACTCCACTCGCCGACACATTCTCTCTCTCTCTCTCTCTCTCTCTCTCTCACACACACTCACTATTTCTCACGCAGACGATATATGCACGTATGTATGTATATTATGTATGTATGTATGTATGTATGTATGTATGTATGCACGTAGAAGGAGTCAGCGTACGTCATGCGTGTAGGTATGTGTGTAGGTATCTCTGTGTGTGTGTGTATATTTACATGTGTGTGTGTGTGTGAGAGAAAGAGAGAGAGAGAGAGAGAGAGAGAGAGAGTGTACGAGGCGTAGTTCATAAATACGCGACCATTTGGCAGTAAATCTTGGTAGCCACTGCGAGAGAGCCGAAGGTGGTCTCACTCGTCCTTTTCGTTTCTCTCTCTCTCTCTCTCTCTCTCTCTTTCTTTCTATCTCTCTCTATCTATCTATCTCTCTCTCTCTCTCTCCCTGTTGTTAATTACCGTGTTTTAACACCTAGCCTCACACCACCACTCTCTCTTCCTCGCTCGTTTTCCTCCCTCTCCTTCTCACCCTCTCTCTCTCTCTCTCTTTCTTTCTTACTCTTACTCTCTGTCTCTCTCTCTCTCTCTCTCTCTCTCTCTTTTCGTTGCTGCAGGGGTTAAACGACGCCAGGGTCCGTTCCGCCTCTCGGCTTGAACGCGCCCTTTACGACGTTTCGACCATTATTTTATTCTAATAGTCTTCTTTCCTCTCTCTATCTATCTATCTATCTATCTATCTATCTAATTCTCTCTTACTTTCTTATTCTCTTACTCCATCCGTCTCTCTCTCTATTTCTATCTCTCCTCTTATTCTTCCTCTTCTTCTTCTATTTTCTTATTTTACGATCCCCTATTTCTCTCTAAATTTTCTATCCTTCTCTTCATTCCGGTCACGCGACTCCTGGTCGCAGAC
Source organism: Dolichovespula saxonica (assembly GCA_911387935.1). Taxonomy (NCBI): domain Eukaryota; kingdom Metazoa; phylum Arthropoda; class Insecta; order Hymenoptera; family Vespidae; genus Dolichovespula; species Dolichovespula saxonica. The sequence continues at coordinate 1,886,827 of OU427018.1, read as the reverse complement.
AACTCTGGTTCATCTGCGATAAGGCGAAGACAATTTCGAAAAAAAAAAGAAAAGGAAGAAAAAGAATATAAGGAAGAAAAAATCCGATCGAACGTTAAGACGTAACGAACGTTTCATAAAATTATTCCGACGTAACTTAGAACGTTTTATAATTGTATATTTATATTTACATACAAATATATATTATTATTAATGTATATTAAATCTATTATATATATATATATATATGTATATATACAAAAGAAAAAATCCAATCGTATGTTAAAACGTTTCGAAGTTCTTAAAACTATTTCGACGTAACTTACAACGTATTATAATGGTATATATATATATACATAATTATTAATATATATTAAATATATTATATATATATATTATGATCTATATTGATCGATATTGATCGATATTTCGGAATATAATTATACAAAGAATTTCGATCCGAAAGATTAAATGATATATACGTACGTACGTATGTACGTGTAATACGTTTATCTCTACGTACGTACGTATGTTTATATATAAATATATATATATATATATATATTATGTACGTGTAAAAAGGGTTACATTGTATTATCTAGATCAGCCGACGAATCACGTAGTTGCTCGCGATATCATGCACTTTGGCGGGCGATTAAAAACTCGCTCTCGTTGATAGAGGAGAAAAAGGGCGTGACGTATGGAGAGCCCTTCGGGTCTTACTATTACGAATGCGCCTCTTTTTCCCAAACACTACACAGAAATAGAGAGAGAGATAGATAGATAGAGAAAGATATATATATATATATATATATATATAGAGAGAGAGAGAGAGAGAGAGAGAAAGAGTGCCGCGCCCGTGCTTATATTATTACTGACATACATATTTATGCGTTTGAACACCAGAGACGCTTGTAAAGGTGCAAGAGAGACAGAGAGAGAAATAGAGAGAAAGAGAGAGAGAGAGAGAGAGAGAGATAGACAAGACAGAAAGACAAAGAGTGAAAGGGTTGGAGAAGAGAAGGACGAAGATGAAGACGAAGATGGAGAAGGAAGAAGAAGAAGAGGAAGAGGAAGAGGAGGAGGAGGAGGAGGTGGAGGAGGTGGAGGAGGAGGAGGAGGAGGAGGAAGAAGAAGAACGTTGGCTCTCTCGCTTGAGTTAGTTATTATTGAATCAATTACCCGCAAGTATTTATAGGGTGTAGCGCGCGCGTGTTTCTTTCTGCTTCTCTCCGAAGCACCATTCTTCGCCCCTTTTTTTTCTTCGTCTTCTTCGTCTTCTTCTTCTTCTTCTTCTTCTTCTTCTTTGCGAAGGAAATTAAATCGAAACGCAAACTGGAAATTCATTGCTCGAGAAGAAATATACTTTACGCGAGATTTCTACGGGACAATTAGATAGAAAATCGGGGGTACACACACGACCGATCGATCCCTGTGACTGATTTGATCAAATAATAATAATAATAACAATAATAACAATAATAATAACAATAGAAAAGAAGAGAAAGAAAGAAGTAGAAAAATGGAAATCTTGCACTGGATTAATTAGTGTTGTTTCGTTCTGATCGATTATGATTGATTACGAATAATTACGATTAATATCACACAGGGAGACGGATAATTTGTCTTCCATTTTCGATCTTACGACGGATCGAATTACTATCGATCGATTTCTAAAAACAAACAAACAAACAATGATGATGATAAAATGAATAACAGTAATTATTACAGGAGACGTGTGAAGTAGACGTTATAATTGGCCGATTATTCGGTGACACGTTAATCTTCGTAAGCTTATTAAACGTCGTTTAGTCATGGAGAGGGTTTAAAAAATCGTTTGATAATCTCGTTCCTATTTACAAAAACATCCAGACAACCAGACAGAAAGAGTGAAAAAGAGAAAGAGAGAATGAGAGAAAGACATTGAAGCATAAAGGAAGATACCCTGAGAAAACGTGCACCGTCACAGTACTACAATAGCATTTTACGTGGTCTCATTATCAGCCGTAACAGGAGGGCAAATGTTAGCCAAACAATTACCATGCCTCTTACTGGCGCCCCGGGTAAGTAGGTAGCCAGCTATTTAGGAATACAACTACTACCTACCTACCTACCTACCTACCTACCTACCTACCTACCTACCTACCTACCTACCTATCTACCTCTTGCCAGGCGCGTTTCATTACCGATGCATTGCCGGATATGCCTATGGGCACCGGTCCCCAAAGTCACGCGAATTTAATATCCCCTCCCCTACCCTCCCCTACCCTCCTCTCTCCCTCTCCCTCCCTCCCGTAAGTCGTAAATATAACGAAACGAGCTGGTACGCTTATTGTGGCCTCTACTTGTGTTCGTACTTTTCAAACGCTAAGAGAAAATTGGATTTTAGATTAGAAAATGATTTTTTTAACGTTCCCCTCCCCCCTCCCTCCCTCCCTCCCTCTCCCTCTCTCTCTCTCTCTCTCTCTCTCTCTCTCTCTCTATTTCTTTCTTTCTTTCACTCAATGGCGAAACGAGCAATCTCTCGTTTTTCTTATCTCTACCTTCCCATCCCTTTTCATTTTCTTTCCTCTTTACTATTCTTTTTTTTTCCTGTTTTTTTTTTTTTTTTTTTTTTCATCTTTAATTATATCTAATCCCCTCTAAACGGACCCACATCTCTCTCTCTCTCTCTCTCTCTCTCTCTCTCTATCTCTCTGAATTCCTTTTATAAAAATGAAAATCCAACGATGTTGTTTACGACACGTAATTAGTCGTAGATGTGATCGATTAACCGGTTAAACGTAGAACGTTCATAGAACGATCACTCGTCGTCTAAGATACATCATACGTAAAGTACGTACGTAGACAAATGCATAGATAAATGCATGCATGCATGCATGCGTGCGTGCGTGCATGCACGTACGCATACATATAACTCCTGGTAACAGGACCGACTTATATATGTGTATATATGTATATAAAATGTAGAACAGGATTACCATTTTCAATTTGAAGGCATAAATTCGTTCAAAGATTGCCTGCTGCCCTCCACGCTCTATCGTCGGGATGGAAATCAAGGCGGGATGCCCATAATCCTTGACGTTTTAAATCGTCCAAGCAAATTGCGGGTCTCACTGGGTCGTTTTGTTATACCCGGTGTTTCGTACGTACAGATAAGGTTGGTAAGTGCAATAACGCGATCGATATATAGAGAAAGATAGACAGATAAAGCGAGATATATATATATATATATATATATATATACGCTTACAAAAAATAAAAATACAAAAAAAGAAAAGTAAAATTAAAAGAAAAAGAAAAAAAAAACGAAGTATAGTGAGAATAAGAAAGAAAGAAAGAAACAAATACGAATACATACGCGTACATATAATTAAATATAAATGTTGATTATGACGAGAGAAACGATACGACGAGATATGAGATCGATGACGAGTAAATAAACGTACGTATGGTGACGTACGGGCTATTAATTATCTCCGTAAAATGAAAGAACGAGAGAAAAAATAAAAAAAAAAAAAATAAAAAGAAATAAAAATAAAAATAAAAAACCAGAACGTTCTCGGGGAGAACATTTTTGTCGCAAAAAAAAGAAAAAAAAAAAAATAAATAGATCAACGACGACGACGACGACGAAAAAGAAAAACGGAATAAAAAGGAAGATGATAATACAAAGTTTCGTTCGTAAAAATATTTAATAAACGAGGGGAGGTGATGGTGATGGTGGTGGTGGTGGTGGTGGTGATGGTGGAGGTGGGGAGGGGGTGCAGAGAGGAAATAACGAAGAAAATAACGAGACTAATTCGACGAGACACGTTAATGAGGGAGTCGTTAAGACGAACGAACAGGGCCCCGTGTCTGTGAACGGCCTTCCACGTGGCACTCCATTCTTGTTCTCAGCACCCTTTTGTCCGGTTTACGGCTCCATTCCCCCCCCCTCTCTCTCCCTCTCTCTATCTTTATCTTTATCTTTCTCTCTATCTCTCGTCTTTCGAATAATCAATCGGTAAATTCGAAAATCGACGAGGATCCACCAACACCATAGACGACACGTGCATCTTCTATCGGATTAACGCGTTCATTTATTCCCATCAAGGGTATATATTTATATATATATATATATCTCTCTCTCTGTCTCTCTCTTATGGTTCGAATTTTACCTGCCCCATTAAGAGAAAGCGGGTTTGATAATCCTCGTTTTTGTCACCGGTACGAAGAACATTATCCCAATACGAATATACCGTGTGTAACGTAGCGTACATGTTTATTTACATACATACATACATACATACATATACAAAACATATGTAAATAAAAATATAATTTTTTTTTATAATTTAAAACAATGCCGCGTTTGACGCGTCATCGCGACCGTATGTATCCATAAATCGTCGACTCGACATTATACGAACTATGGATAATTAAAAATATAGAAAAATAAGCTATTAGCTTGATAAGTAAAATTGATAGGATTAATATCAATATAATTAAAATGAAATTATTATCGAGATTGTGATGAGGTAATCGACGTTAAAATTAATAACATTAAATGTCGTTTCTCTTCTTACAGGTAATGTATCGTTCTTAGATTCTTTTATTTATGTAAATATCGTCAAGTTAACAAAATAAATCTCTCCTTACGGAGAAACTCGATTGTGTTTCAATTGATCGTGTCGTCTAATCAAAACGAAAATATCATTATACATATATATATATATATATATATATGAGTTCGACGAATGAAAATGTTATGAACGCAAAAGGTTTATTTAACACGTTGTGAAACGAGTATGAACTGAGATAAGATTCCTTTCATTTCTAACAAATTTTCATATCGAGCACGTTAAAAAAAAAAAAAAAAAGAAAAAAAAAAAGAAAAGAGAAAAGAAAAGGTTCAATGAGATCTACGGGTCGGACGATTCGCGAGAGTTACGTTAAAAGAACCACGGCGTTAAAGTTGGAATGACATCGAAGTTAGAGTTAAACTGAGAGACCGAAAGACTGAAAAAGAGACATAGAGAGAAAGAGAGAGAGAGAGAGAGAGAGAGAGAGAGAGAGAGAGAGAGAGAATAACAGTTCTGAGAGAACGATCGTTCTCTCTCTCTCTCTCTTTCTTTCTTTATATATCTCTCTGTCTCTCCTCTACTTTTCTGTCGCGGAAAGGGGTATAAAAAAGAAAATAGAAGAAGAAGAAAGTTGGACAAAAAGGGTTGAAATAGGTTGACCCAGATCCTTCCTCGAACCTGTCGTGTACCTGTTTCACACTGCGACCCTCGTACGTCGGTTGGCGAGGACGTATGGCGTCGTTAATGCGTGCACGGAAGTTTTCCTCGTAACCGATACTCACTCAGCGTTCTCCAGTTACCACTGGAGGAATGGTACTCTGTGCAGAGTACCATGACCGACGTCGCGCACTCGTTGCGCTCGAACGTGCAATTTCGAGAGAGAGAGAGAGAGAGAGAGAGAGAGAGAGAGAGAGAGAGACGAACTCCTCCCTACCAGTATCTCCTTCTTCCTCGCTTCTTCATCTAATGCTGC
>OU427018.1:1866310-1876310 GCA_911387935.1 Dolichovespula saxonica | reverse complement strand
ATCATCTTGGGATTCCTACTAATGTGAAAGTCATTAAAATATAATATTTAACTCGCTCTTAAACGGCCAAATCTCTCGGCGTAATCCCTCTACCGCCGAGTGTAGATCGTTTCTTTTTGTGTTTCTTTTTTCTTGTTTTTTTCTTTTTTTTTTTTTTTTTACTTCTTCTTCTTCTTCTTCTTCTTCTACTTCTACTTTTTCTTCTTCGTGACAACGAAACGAGAGGAAATATTGTTGGCACATGTCGACAACGAGATCGTACGCGTCTTTTTTTTTTTTCCTTTCGTTTTATTTTTTTTATTTCGTTACCCGTCGGGATTTATGGCGTTCGAAAAAATCGGGATTTCGGGATCGGAGATCTTTTTCTTTTTTTTTTTCGTTTCTTTTCTTTTCTTTTCTTTTCTTTTCTCTTGCTTTTTGTAAGGACGATGTGGGCGGCCGCGAGGGATCCTACCGGTCTCCTCCGGTCCCTCCCGCAGCTAACAACACCGCGCATACGGTGTCCGTTGTCTTCTTACTTTACCCCGTTCCTACCATCACCACCATCACCACCACCATCACCATCACCATCACCATCATAACCATCACCACCATCAACCGCCGTCGCCGTCGCCGTCGCCATTGTCCCTACTCTCGTCACTTAAAAATAGACGAATATATGTGCTCTGGTTCCACCGAAATACGGTGAGTAAAGTCGACATGTAAAACTATAAAAAGATCACCCGATGTAATACGATTACATCCTCCGATCTTCGTTCGATCGTTAAATAAATCAAATAAATCAAATAAACCGATCGATCTGTCGATCGAGTTCAAATACCGATAATTCCGTTTTATCTCAACCAAAAAATAATCGCACGGAAAGAAAAAAGAAACGTACAATATAAATCGTTTGATGCATGATAAGCGAACGTGAATCATTATACTCGCGTTATTTATAATCCGAATGAAAATTAGCGTGGATTTGTTAACGAATTCGTGGGTGTGTGCGTGCGTTGAACATTCGGCCCAGTGCGATATAACTTTTGGAGACAGTACGGGATGAGGTGAAGGTGAAGGAGAAGGATGAGGAGGAGGAGGAGGAGGAGGAGGAGGAAGATCGTGGATTGGGAAATAGGGATGAGGAAGGAGAGGGTGGACTTGCGTTAAGAGAGAAAGGAGAGCCTTTTACACGCACGCACGAACGCACGCGACGCTTCGGGATAACAGAGGTCTCTTCTATACTTCGTTGCATGGTGGTGCACGTTGCATGCGTGTAAACCGTGCGTGTAAACCGTGTGTGGGTGTCACGGGGTGGCCACCTGTCTAGCGAGGTATGCGCCGATAGCATCAACGGAGAAAAAGAGAGAAAGAGTGAGAGAGAGTGAGAGAGAGTGAGAGAGAGAGAGAACCAAACGTTACGAACGCCCAGTGCTAAGCAAAGACAAGGGCGGTAACTCACCCCGACAAATTATAGAGTGGCCAGACAGCGTGGCTCTTTCTCTTGAGAGGCACCCCCTACCTTACCCTACCCTACCCTACCTTAACCCCTCCCTCTCTCCTTTTTTTTTCTCTTCTTCTATCCTCTTCCTTTCTTACTTTTATTTTTTCATTCTTCGTGCTCGTTTATCTTTTTAATTTTCTCTCTCTCTCTCTCTCTCTCTCGCTCTCTCTCGATCTTTCTCGATCTATCTATCTATCTATCTATCTATCTCTTAGTTATTTCCATTTATTTATCTTCGACCAACTTTTATTTAATCCATTCCCATACTAATCTTGATTTCTCACCGTACCACCAACATCGTCGACGCGACGTTCGATTCTATCTGTACCAATGGAAAACAAGAAGTAAAAAGTGTCTAAGAAGAAAACGAACAAAAGAAAAAAAAAAAAAAAAAAAGAGAGAAAAAGAAGAAGAAGAGGAAAGAAGAAAAGTATTTGCATCACTCGAGCAAACCGAATGTATTTTATTCGCCAATTCACGTACAACGATAATAATCGCGCGTAAAATTAATCGCGAAGGGTTCCATATTTCATTTCCAGGATTCCATATCTCGTATATTTCCGTTCGACCCTACCCTCCGCACCTCCCAACCACCCTCTCTCTCTCTCTCTCTCTCTCTCTCTCTCTTCACCGACCCTCTTCACTCCGAAACGCAGAAATCATTTTCCATTTCGTCGTTATCATTGCTAAACGTTAATTGCTCTTTGACGAAGAGCACGTCGTTTCTCGAGTCGAATCGTTGCAGGATGGAGGAGGAGGAGGAGTGTTGCACGGAGTCTCGTCGTTGGTGAATAAAAAAAATAAAAAAAAAAACGAAAAAGAAGAAGAAGAAACTAAAAAAAAAAAAAAGAGAGAGAGAGAGAAAAAGAAAAGTATTCGACGGGAGTTAGTCACGAAAGAAAAGGTGGCTCGAAGTAAAATATAGGGAGGTTAAGGGAAAAAGAGAAAGAGAGATAGATAGAGAGAGAGATAAACAGAGAGTGAGAGAGAGAGAGAGAGAGTAGTCGCGATAAGTCTCCTACGAGACGGGTCAGGGTCTAGTCTCTTCGCATCGATTCGAATCGAGCTTGCTTGCTTGCTTGCTTGCTTGCTCGCTCGCTCGCTTGCTTCCTTGCTTTCTTGCTTTCTTGCTCGCTTCCTCGCCCGTTCATAGCATGATAGAACGTAGTTAGTTCAGGACGGAGGTAGCACGCATCCCAAACTTTGATTAAACGTAGTCGCAAGGACCCCATGCCCGACTCATTTGTCTACCGTCTGACTCTTCCCTCTACTTTCTCCAACTCTTTTCCCTCCCCACCCCTCCCTCCAACCCCTTTTTTCGTCTCTCCCTCTCCCTCTCTCTCTCTCTCTCTCTCTCTGTCGTTTTCTATTCGTTGTTGTACGCTCGGCACGGTGGTAGTACGTTTCGTATCGACTCGTCTTTTACTCGTTTTTCCACGAAACAGAGACGAGACTCGAATAAGGAATAAAATGAAATGAAATGAAATGAAATAAAAAGGAGGATAGAAAAGAGAGGGGGGGAAAAAAAGAGAGAGAGGAGAAGAAGGACGAAAACGGAAAAATAAATCGTTTCTATGGGGGTGGTCGGGGGTGGGGTGGGGGAGGGGAGGGAACGTGCGATAAAATCCTTTTCCTTTAGGTGGGGTCTAACGCGTCGTTTACATTATTACAAATGTGAATCTTCCCGACGCTCGTTGGATTTTTCTGTTTGTGTGTCTGCTGTATGTGTGTGTGTTTGTGTTTGTTTGTACGTGCGCATGCGCGCGCGCTTGCGTACACGACGTGTGGCCTGTTACTGAACACAACGAACGTCAATTCCTAAAGATACCTCCGTTGTTATTATCATTCCCTAGTACCGAGTTACGAAAGATTTTACACCGTGTAATGATCCCGACGTTGCAACGACCAACCATGGTCGACTCGACGAGAGAGAGAGAGAGAGAGAGAGAGAGAGAGAGAGAACAAAGGTTAACCTAAAGAAGGGGGAAAGAAAATTTACAAAAAAAAAAAAAAAAAAGACAAAAAAAATCAAACGAACGCAAAATAACGATTACGACGATGAAGACGAAGACGACCAACATTATTATTATTATTATTATTATTATCATCATTATTATCATCGTTATTAATATTATTATACAAGTCGTTGTAAAGTTCGATGGGTGTGGTGAGGTTAGGTGGGGTTGGGGAACCATCGAAAAAAAGAAAAAAAAAAAAAAAAGAGAGAGAGAAAAAATTCATTTTGTAATTTGAATCGAGCTAATGCGAAATAAAACGGGGAAACATCTTAAGGGAATATGTTAAGACCTTATTCGTTCGAGGCAGTTCTGTTAAAGCCGATTAAATGTTGTAATCGTTAGCGTCGGAGACACACACACAGAGAGAGAGAGAGAGAGAGAGAGAGAGAGAGAGAGAGAGAGGGAGAGACAACAGGTATTTGCATAGAAGAGAGAGAGAGAGAGATGGACAGATATATAGATAGGTAGATAGTTACATAGAGAGAAAGACAACAGGTATTAGCATAGAAGAGAGAGATAGATATATATATAGATAGATAGATAGAGAAATAGATAAAGATGATAATCGAGATGTACTGCGCTCAACGTGTACAACTATAAATGGATAATGTAAAGCCGCCACCTACCCCCTGTACGGCCCTGTATTCCCTTTGGAACGACTGTATGGAAGCCGTCTATGGGTCTCGTGGATAACGCGGATATCATGTTACTAACGTCATCGTTGTCGAAGTGAGAGAGAGAGAGAGAGAGAGAGAGGGGGTGGGTCAGAAGCGACGAAACACGAGGGTGGACGAACGATACGACGTTCCCCACCCCGTATAGCCCAACCCCCACACCCCAACCCAACCCCTCGTCACCGTTCTCTGGACCACTAAACGTGAATCGTCGCGCGATGTGTTGGCCGCGAAAAGTCCAACGTTCTCGTTCCGTATCCACCTACAAACCGACCGATCCACATCCCTACTTCCCTCTATCTTCTACGTAATCGAGGTCGTAAATAAACACTATCCGGTATTGTGTTTGGACTCCTTGCGTTCTCTAACACTGTCAGCGAGAGAATAAAAACCTGACTTCGTACGCCAACCAACCTCTCCACCCATCCATCCATCCCTTCCCCTCCCCCCTTCCACTTTGACGAATTCGCGTTCGGTTTTAACGAAAAATATAAATAAATAAAATAAAAGGAAATAGAAGGGGAAAAAACGAACGAACGAACGAACGAACGAACGAACGAGCAAGAACGAATCGATATTCTCTTTCGGATGGTTCAAAGTTTAAATCCTGTAAATAGTCTCTCTCTTTCTCTCTGTCTGTCTGTCTGTCTGTCTGTCTGTCTGTCTTACATCTGTTTTATACGTAAATTTAATTGTAATCTAATCGTTCTTTCGTTAGAAAAAATACCATGATAAGAAGGAAGTAAAATCGAAAAAAAAAAAAAATAAAAACAAGGGTGGAGTGCTGTTAATATGGAGTGCTGTTAACGCGTCCTTCGAGTTATAAGGAAAGAAAAGAAAAAAATAAGAAAGAAAGAAAAATTAAAAAAAAAAAAAAAGAATATATATATATATATATATATATATATATATATATATATATATATATATATTCGTACGTTAGATCATAACACGTGCCTCTTTCCCCTCCTCCATTCTTCTCCTCCTCCTCCTTCTTTTCCTCCCCTACCCCTAACTCTTATAAATATCGGATGACATTCTTAGATAAGACAATCGTTCGACTATTACGCAAGGATTCATTAAGCGAACGTGTTCTTTATTAATTTTCTTTCTTTTCTTTTTTCTCCCCCTCGTTTTTATATATGCGTACATACATACGCACATACATATAGGCACACATACATACGCACATACATGTATACATACACGTGTATATATTTTATATATAAATATGTATGTATTGTATGTATGTATATAAAAGAAAAAGGCAACGAACGCGATAAAAATGCAGTGTTCGACGTGAAATGAGTTGGTGTTGGTGTTGGTGGTGGAATCTCTTTCGTACGAAGGAGAATTTAAAGAGAAGGAGGAGGAGGTGAGGAGGAGGAGGAGGAGGAGGAGGAGATGCGGTTAAAAGTGTAGTTGTAGTAGTGGTGGTGAGGGAAAAGAGCGCCGTGCGTCGATCCTATCAGAGCCCCGAATCTTGGAATTCGAATTTGTCCCCTTTATCTGCGGATTCCATCGTAATTGCTTATCTACGATGTGCTCGTTCTCTCTCTCTCTCTCTCTCTCTCTCTCTCTCTCTCTCTCTCTCTCTCTCTGTCTTTCTTGCTCTCCCTCCTGTTCTTTTTCTTTCCTTTTCACTTTCTTGCACCGCCACGTAGAGCCATATCCGCCTACTTTATGCGCCACGGTGGTAACCACACGAAACACGTACGTCCTCGCGTGTTTCCGTCACGCGAAACCCCCGCACAGAGAGTCCCAGAGACGTTTATCGTTCGTACGGGCTCGTATAAACGTCGATCTCCTTGCTTCTTCTTCTTCTTCTTCTTCTTCCTCTTCTTCCTCTTCTTCTACTACATCTTCTACTTCTCCTCCTTCCTTCTATATATTCTTATTTTTATTCTCATTCTTATACCGCTTCCTCCGCTGTTAAACAAGTACGCGACTACGATGAAATATTACTCATTCGTAGAAACAAACATTTCTACGATAAAAACGATATTGCATTTACCTCACGAACTCATATATATATATATGTGTGTGTGTGTGTGTGTGTATCTATGTATATTAATATCAGGGGTGTCCTAAAAGCATTGGGATCAAAATTATATCGCGTATCGTTAAGATCGAACGGATGAAATGTTTTGCGACGTCTACTACTACCTACGACGACGATGCCTTCTCATTCCGAAACAGAATAAAATACACCGAGAACGTTTCGTGGATTCCTTTTTCTACTGGACTGACGTATATATATATATATATATATACATATACAAGGTGTCCAAAAAGCATTGGGACCAAAACTTTGTACCGCTATTGTATCACTGCGATCGAATAGATCGAAAAGTTAAGTTAATATTGGACACGTGGCCGATAAATGTCTCGTCGAAACTTTACACGCGTTTAAATGATATTCACGATTCATCCCGACGGTTTTAATAAAACGTTCGAAAATTCCTCCTACCTGAGAGAACGCCCTACGGTCCTTCCATTCGTCGAATTATGGCGATCGCCTGACTCGAATCATTCGAATTATTTCCAACCGCATTTGGGAACTATGATAAATGCATTTTGCGACACGTTCCCGAAAGTTCATCTTCCGTTTCTATCGTATTTTTTATAAGACCGACTCTTTCGCGCGAAGACCCTCCACCCACACCCCCCGTAAATAGAAGTCCAGAGACGTTAATTCGGGTGATCCGAGAGAGCAACCGTGACTCGTTGGGCGATCATTAATAATTCGACGAATGAAAATGAATCATTAATACGTATCCTCGAAAGCGTATACACTTTTTACGATAAAGCATTTTTCGGACGTTAGTTTGTACGACCTTCTCTTTTTCATCCGTTTACTTCAGTGATACGTAGAATAAATTCGTTCCTCATGCTGTTCGAACACCCTGTATATATATATATTTTTTTATTATTATTATTATTATTATTATTATTATTATTATTATTGGATCTACGGTTTCGTATTTAAACAGTCGAGGAAGAAAAGTAAAAGAAAGAAAATAAATGTATAGAATCGACGAATATTTCATCTAGTTTGTAATAACCCGTTAAGCATATACGATATTATTTGTTATTTATAATAATATAAATCGTAGAACAACGGGCTTCTCGGGCTTTATCGAAATGCAACATGGAGATATGTATATTTGCTCGGTTTGTACGCACAAATGCGTTGAAGTATATTTCTACGAACACGCGTGTCCGTAGACGAGATAGACAGACAGACAGAGAGAGAGAGAGAGAAACATACATACATAAACGCATATATATATAAAATATATATATATATATATATTTATGTATATATATATATATATATATATATAGGAGCACAAACGTATCGCATTACCATGGAGCAACGCCCATCGGTTTCGGATAGCAGTGAACGCGCGAAGTCGCCTAGCTCACGTGCTATACGCAAAACGTTGAACGCATAAGAGAGGAGAAGATTGATATCATCGTTCTCATTCGGCGAGGCCACCGCCGTTGTCCTATTTACTTCTGTTATCGACAAGTATCCATTAAAAGATCGATATAAATCCGCAAAACCGATCGTTCGAAACGTTTCACTATTCCGACCGTGGGAGATTATCGTCTGACTAAGTCTTATCGAGATTTTCGATATTAAAAAAAAAAAAAAAAAAGAAACAATAAAAAACAAAAAATAAAGAACGTTATTCGATTGAACGAATTAGGTGTATTCGTGACGACAGTTCGGAATTTTAATTTTAAGGGGGATATTCATGACGACAGTTAGGAATTTTATTCGACGTTAGAATAGAAATTTATTTTGTTAAAATAATTTTCAAGGGCTTCAGTCTTGCTCTCTATCTCTCTGTCTCTCTCTCTCTCTATCTCTCAAGATATATATATATATATATATATATATATATATATATATATATATATATATATATACACATATACCGTGTATGGCTCGATGGGCCAAGTGAAAATAATTTCGTTAAATCCAATATTTGTACTCCTGTTCTTTTTTTTATTTTTATTTATTTGTTTGTCTTTCTCTCTCGTAAAGACCCGAGGTAAAAGAAAGAAGTAGGAGGAAGAAGAAGAGGAAGAAACGAAATTCGTAATCGAAAAAAAAAAAAAAATTATTCCGAAGTCGATCTAATCCCGGGCGACGATTAAAAACGATAGGAATTTCTTAATGGGTCGCAGGGTCGGGGGTGGGATTACGGGAGGGTTTGAACAAATTTTCAATGACACTTGTCTCGCCCCAAGTTAATATACGGGCTTGCTTTCGTTCCACCGTCGATCGATGTTTTCGAACGATCGATTTTGTTTCGAGTTTACTGGCAGATCGGTCAGGTAGTCCAACACCGTATTACGTTACCTGTGACGTGCACTCGAGTGCATTCACTCGCATTGGCGACTGCACGTCACCTGACTTTAACTTTGCTTAAAATTAATTAAGCCTGAACTATCGCGGAGGTATCGCGAACTAAGGTTTTCCCGATCGTAATAAACTCCCTTGATTTTATAACACAATATATTATTAACTTGCCTTGATGCGTTTCATTAATAATACAAACTTTCAATCTCGATGACGGACGATTTTTATCTTGAACGCGTCCTCGCCCGTTTATTATACGAATCGTAATTATTATCGATCGTTCACGACGTATAGCCGATACATTGAAATTGGACCGTCCGTTTCGTGAAAGAAAAATAGAATAACAAAAAAGAAAAATAGTTCGAGCTAACTCTTATTACAAAATTAATATAGAAATTGTTTTTATTTATTTCTAAAAAAAAAACAATATGGACGCTCCATTTTCAAAACGTACGGTTCATTTATATATAAATACATACATGCATACGTATATACAGTTTTATCGATATACGCGTATGTTGTATACGATCTTTCTCATAGCCGAACGATTTATTTTTTTTTTTTTAATTTTCTTTCGATTATCGATCGATAATCAAATTATTATACAAACTTGAGCCGTGTAAAAAAGAAAAAGAAGGGCGAGCTTCACGAATTCGTCGATTAATTTCGTAAATATACGACGAAATAAAGTGTCCACGTAGTAGTAGCCTCGCCCAATGAACGTGTACGTAATAATCGCGTCGCGATTATGCGCGATAGACGATACTTGGCCGATTCCAACGAGGATGTAAGGAAAAAAAAAAAAAAGAAAAAAAAAGGAAAAAAAAAAATTTGTTTAATCGATTCCCGATAGGTCGAGTATACTCTATCGTATTTTGACGGAACGTTTTTCACGTACGATTATTCGATTAGTCACAGTCAAGTCTATCGCATGAAAATGGGAGAAGAAGTGCGCTTGTCCAAATAGGACGACGGTAGATACACTATCTCTTCTCGTATTGGTCCATGCGCGGTTACCATGGACGCAAAACATCGATCTGTTCGCCGTTGACGTTTGTTTCGGGAAACTGAGCATGCTCCCCTTTTGCCAAAGCAGACATTTTACTCATTAACCCGTTTATCGTACGTACGTTATGTATGTAAAGCACATAAATACATATGTATGTAAATATATATATATATATATATATATATATATATACACACGCATGAACGCATTATCGAAATGGCCACGATGTAATCTCGCCATGAATTTTATTTTTTTCTCTCTCTCTCTTTCCCCTTTCGTTTTAAACTGAATCGAAGAAATTTTTACGATCATTATTTTTTATTACGACTTAATAACTAACATTCGATTTATGATAGATAAAGTAATTGTCGAATGAATCACGAGCATTAATGTTGAAAAGGGAATATATGTGTGCGTGTGTGTGTGTGTGTGTACGTTATG
>OU427018.1:1858810-1863810 GCA_911387935.1 Dolichovespula saxonica | reverse complement strand
CATTTGTCGTGTTCGCAATGCGAGACCAAATACATATACATATATATATATATATATATATTTTTCTTTTTTCATTTCACGATTCGATCGTCACGATCGTTTTTATTCGTCCAAATGACCTTTTCACCTCTTTCTTTACCCCCCCCCCTCTCCCCTTCTCTCCGTCGTTTCGAACAGGCAATAGGTACAACGAGTTTCCACACGAGTCACATGAAAAATCGTGGATTTTGGAATATATTTGAATTTTCTCGCAAGCCCGACAATTCCAAGGACGCGAAAAAATTATCCGTCGATGAGTCGAGTATTTTGGATCGCGATAAGACGAGTATAAAATCTGACAGGGACGACAAATCGAACGACGATACCTCGAAGGACCCGATTACGTTGTCGCGCACGGCTATGACGAGTTCCAACAAGGTTTATTCTTACAACGACGTACCGAGATGCAATTACGCGTTTCGTTACGTGCCACGGATTAAATCGAAGAGGAAAAATTCCAAAACGAATTTTCACAACTACGACGGATTGACGTCGCTGTTGGACGGTGATCTCGTATCGACGAACATGAAATTGAAATTGAAGGGTTACAAGAACCTGAGAAACGTACAAGCCGAGGAATTCGCGTTCGTACCGGGCGACGGTTCTTACGACTTGAACGTAACGGCAACGAGAAACGAGATGGAAAATGTTAACAACGAATTGTCCGGTGAGTAACCGTGCTAAGCTTCTTCTTCGTCACCTTTTTTATTTTTTATATATATATAAATATCACAAAAAAAAAAAAAAGAACAGAAAGAAAGAAAGAAATTAATCCGATTTAATCCGACCTACAGAAGGAACTGTCACGACGGACTTAACGAGGTTAAAAACGGTATCATCGAATCTAACGAGAGGGAACGACGACGACACGGGATCGTACGTTATTTCTCAATCCGAAAGGAATTTATCCGTGAAAGATATCAATCACGAAGAGAAGGATCATACGAGAACGTTGAAAGGTACATCGAAGGAGTCACGAGACTCGTCCTGTAACGTCGCGAGCTTAAAGGAAAACGAGGAAACGACGAACGAGTTCGTGGAGTGTTCGTATCGATCGGACAATGGTCCCGAACGGATCGATTCGAATGGTATCGTAACGACGAGCGAGATGCGAGAGGATGCGTCGACTTTAAGAAAGTCGCGGGATATCGAAAGGAACGAATACGAGTACGAGCAAGTTCGTTTGATGTCCGACGTTAAGTCGATTAATCGTCGTACGGACGACGAGGTATCGTTAAAAGTTAACGACGGTCGTTTTGAACATACGAGAAATCCTACGAACGTTACGTCGAATTTGACGATTTTACGAGGAAAACGAACGAAGGCTGATACCGTTTCCGGTGGTGGTGGTGGTGGTGGTGGGGTTGTCGTCGCTTCCTCACCCTCGTGCGGAATGACGTTCCGTAAAGGCAACGATAATTCGACGAATCAAAGACGGTCAGGTTTCGATCGTGGCTCGACCGTTAACAGATGTTACACAGTTGGAAATTCACGTAGTCGAGTCCCGGGATCTCGTGGATCCACGTATACTTATTCACCTACCTTGCAAACTCGCGAAGCATCCTCCAAGTGTTACAACGTAGCGAAGGATCCAATCGTAAGATCGAATATCATTGGCTCGGCCTCGAGGATACTGAAAACGAGAAAATCCGTTACTGGTAATACCGGTGCCGATGGTGGTGGTTACATGACTACTCTCAACATCGACAATCCTAAACAATATTCGAACGTCAACACGGCTAATAGGATATTATTAGGATCGAAGTCATCGATAGGTTAGTACGATCGTAAAGTATCATAACGATTTTTATTTTTTTTTTTTTTTTTTTTTCATCCTCTTTAAAGTTACGTACGTCAAAGGATAAAGTTCGTTATCCCTTTTTAAAGTTACGTAGGTATAGCTCGAATCGCGACATCGTCCGTTTACGACGATCTCATCCAAATTCGTTGATCAATTTTTGAACTATACCGATCCCGAAAGATCTCTAACGCAACTCGTCTTAACGTCGAACTTTCGATCACGCCATTTAATACGATTTTCCAGGAATCGGTAAGAACCAACAGACGTTCGCTTACGGTTGCTGCAAAAAGCCGAAACCAAAGTGTTGCCCGAAAAAGCGTAAGGACACTTGCGACGAGCCGATGATACCGGGTAAAGTGATTTGCACTAAGCCGCAACGTAAGAGCTGTTGCCCTAAGCCTAAATGTAGTCAACCGGTTGAGAAGAAACCGTGCCCACCGGAAGTACCGCCATTGCGTACCTGTTGTCCGCCGAAACCGAAGAAGAAGAAAACGTGTAAACGTTATTGTTGTCCATCGTTGAAGGAAACCGATTGTTTCGCATCGAGAGGTACGTGTCCGGGACAATGCGTGCCAGAGGTTAAACGCGATTATCCGCTGGACGACGATCCTACCTGTTTGCCACCGAAGGAAGAAATGTCGTCCTGTCAAAGGAAAAGCGATTGCGACGACGACGACAACGACAACAACAACAACAACAGCGAAAATGATTGCAACCCTGGCCGTAGTATATGCACCGGACCGAAAAAATGTACGAGAAGTTTCAGTTGCATGGACTGCGACCTGAGCTGTTTGGATAAAATTAAAAGCCGACAGGGAGTTTGCAAGAAGCCAAAGAAGAGGAAGAAGAAGGATTGTTGTAAGCGTAACTCGAGGAGATCGAAGAGCAGCTGCGGTAATCGACGTTATCACTCGGGAACGATGAAGGCCCGTAGAACGAAATCATACGTCAACGTGCCGTTGTTCGACGTAAGCGTGGTATCATATAGGCCGTATCAAAACGATGCCGTTCTACGTTTCTACAGTAGCTGCGATAACGATCGTAAACAAAAGGATTGTCAAAAATCCGATCCACCCGATTGCTCGAACGTCAGTAACAAATGCGAAAGCGTTTGCGCCGAAACGATAACCAATACTTGTATGAAGCAAAGTAAGGACAGTTGCGATGACAAAACGAAGATGGACACGTGTGACGTTAAAAGGACCGACGATATTCGGTGCAAATCGAAAACCGATCTACAGGGTGGCAAAGGTAAAACGCGCAAGGAGACGTTCGTCGAATCCATTTATTATTCGGGATTACTTGCGTGTTAGGATATCGATGATTTAATTGTAAATGAATATCCGCGTGCTTACCATCCCTCGTACACACCCTCCAACCCCACCCCCCCCACCCCCCGCCCCCACTCCACTCCCGCCCTTACATTCTTCCTTTTAAACGATCATTTCTCTTTGCAGATCGAAAAGAGGTTTATCAGGTCAGGTGGGAGAGGGAATTGCGAGAGATTCAGAAATGCAAGGAGATCGGTAAGAAGGAGGAATCCTGTCGTAAAAGCAAATGCGACAATTTCGAATCGATCGATTCTACGAAGACGAGCGCAACAATCATGAATGATGACGACGATCGTTATTCGCGATCCTTCGGCAACAATTATATCGGTAATTCGTTCGATATACCATTCGGTATATTACCGATAGGCACGTCCCTATTGAACTTCGGAATTAAATCCAACAACGTTACAACGAATCGATCGTTCTCAATGACGAAAATAACGATGGATATTCAAAGGGAGGAATTGCCGAATCTCGTTGAGAACGAATCGACCGAGAAGGAATGGGCCGACGAGGAGTCCTCCTCCGAATGACGACAATTTCGTTTCGATTATTTTCTCTGTCGTTCGTCGATTTAAAAGAAAAAAAAAAAAAAAAAAGAAAAAGAAAAAGAAACGAAAACAACCGTAATAATGTGTTTGATGAAAGATGCGACGAAGCAAGGGGGAAGGAGGAGGGGTTAAGTTTATGCCGAACGTCGAACTCGCTAAATCCTACGTCCTTACGCGTAAATGCATTTTTGTACTTTCGATATGACGCATCATCGAACATCGATCCGGAGACATTTTACAAATTCTACAAATAATCGATGCGATTTACTAACGTCGTTAATTAATATCCGTTCATCACCTATTTGGTTCTGTTACATATTTGGTTCTGTCCGTGAATCTTTCTTTTCTAATTTTTCTTTTTCTTTTCTTTTTTTGTGACCGATAAGACAAATCTTATACCCCACGATCTTTTCAATCGAATCACTCGAGTGCAGTGTTATTTCTAAATAAAAGAGAAAAAGAAGAGAGAGAGAGAGAGAGAATTGAAAAAAAGGATCGTAATTGAAAATAATAATAATTAATTAAAAATAATAATAATAATAATAATAATAATAGTTTCTGCTAATACCGAGATAAAATTAAATTAGCAAGTAATCCCTCTGTAACGTGATATTACTTCAAAATCGCATACTTATATATATATATATATATATATATATATATATATATATATATATATACACACACACATATATATCCGTGCGTTTCGAATTAATTACATCAAATTAATTGCATCGTACGAATAAAATAAAATCGATTCTAATTATAATAACCGATGTTTTTCGTCTAACCATTAATCGTCGTGAGTACAAATTTCAGATCGTACTATATCGTTCTAAACGACGAAAACAAAATATTGACCTATAAACAGTGGCTCCATGCTAATGCGTATGAATTCACAGTTCCAAACGAAATTCAAGCTCAACGGTGAGTAACCGCGATGTCGATAAAAAAAAAAAAATACAGAACGAAACAAAAAAAAGTAATGTAAGAAATAAAGTCAGAGATGTTTCCATTAGATGAGAGAATAACAACTCGGATGACGAGAGAGATATTTAGGAATCACGAGAGACAAGAGTCGAGCGTAAGTAGTATCGCACGTACTCGGGGTAATCCGATCTTGTTGCCCATCAATAATAATCGTCGCGAGAGAAGCGCTTACGTCATGGACTAACCAACCAAACCAACCAACCCAACCAACCAACCAACCAACCAACCAACCAGCCAGCCAGCAACCAATCAACCAACCAGCCAGGCAGCCAGCAACAAACCGACTGC
>OU427018.1:1836310-1856310 GCA_911387935.1 Dolichovespula saxonica | reverse complement strand
TTTCTTTTTTCTTTTTTCTTTTTTTTTTTTTTTTGTTGTCGTTGTCTCGTCTCACGTTTCGTCCCTTTTCGCGACGAATTAATTAACGAGGGGGGGGGGTTGCAAACCTGCGATGTAATTGTAAATTGTATCGTGATCGTAATGATCGACGAATCTACGGGATATTAAATGAGAATGAATTTATTTTGATTTTCGTGAGGGGTTAGGGGGTAGGTTGGTCGGGGGGGGTATGAGAAGGGGAAGAGATCGTGAAAAAATACAGATAAATATCGCTTCTTTGAGAACGTTGCTCTCAAGAAATACGAAGTATAGATTATCGATAAACGATAATCCCTGTCAATCGAATTTCTAAACGAGTTTAGATTATCTTCAACCTTTCTCCCCTCCTCCTCCTCCCCCTACCTACCCCTACCTATCCCTCATCGCCATTAACTCGGCAATTTGTGTCAGAGATAAGATCGAACGATCGATTTGGTGAAAAATTGTAACGTTCGAAATAGGGAGAGAAGTATCGTCGGTAGAGAACATCAAATACGATGTCAACGACTCTCTCTCTCTCTCTCTCTCTCTCTTTCTCTCTCTATGTACATACATTCATATATATATATGTGTGTGTGTATACGTGTATCTCGTAGCAGAAACCACTTTTACCGTGTATTTCAAAGGATGAATACCAAGCTCTCAACGGGTGGTTCCATGGTGTTGACGACCCCTAAAGAATATCTCAAATATATATATGTCAATTCCTTTCGTGATTCGACGTGCGATTCGAACGACAGAATCATTTTCCTTTCATTTTTTTTTCTCTCTCACTATTTTTTTTTTTTTAACGAATTTAAAGAAGTCGCAGTCCGAGTCCAACAACGTCGAGTCACCTCTCTTCAAGCGGGGGAAAAGAAAAAAAAAAAGAAAGGTAAAGACGACCTCTTTCCGTCGCGTTCATTATTCCTTTACCGGCCAATCAAAGAGTGAAAGGAAAAAATTTGGACGAATTCTCACGTCGTACGCGCTTGAAAATTCTTGAGAAAAACAACATTCTCGGAACGTTCAGGAGCACGTGTGGTTACGCGTTTCGGCCCTTGAAACGTCATTGCCCTTCCTCCTACCCTCCCCTAACCCCCTCCCCTCGCGTCTTCAAGTCCGTCCCACGTCAATCAAAGACGACGGTGTCCCTATTTTTCCGCAAAACAAATGACGTCCCTTTTTCCCACCCCCACCCCCTCATCTCTTCCACATTTTGTCCTAACTATTTTCGTTTATCCTTAGGACACGTACCCCGTGTGTCCGTAACTCTCTCGAAGCGACCATAAAAATCTGGTAACCATGCATTATTTTAGGACACCAAAGACGTGTTTTTTCAAGGAGTCGAAGGAGACAATCCTGTTCTTGGTCATAATCGTCGTCATAGTCGTCTTAGTCGGCAAATAAAACAGAGCAAAAGGACCCCTTTCGTATGTATGTAACATATTTTTCGATTCTCTCTTCCTGTACCTATACAGTTTCATTTGTAATCCCTGAAGAATATTCTGTATATGCATATATATATATATATAAGGCAAAAATATATAGGAGAATAAAAGTAGACTAAAATATATTTCTGAAAACAACAGAAAACGACAATTAAAGGGTCTACTCTTTACAGCGATTAACTAATTCCTCTTAATAATAACTTAATTATATCTATGAAAACTATACTATATTTAAATATACTATTTAACTAAATCTATATCTCTTCTAAATAATATCTTTTTCTATATCTTTTATATCTAGCTTATTCTATATACATACATATATATATATATATATATATATATATATATATATATATATATATATATATATACATAGAGGAGAAAAAAGGAACAAAAATAATAAAACAAAGAGAGAGAGAGAGGGAGGGGGGAAAGAGAAGGAGCGTTGTATCCCACTGAAAGGAGACACAAGCTTCTTCTTCTTCTTCTTCTTCTTTGTTAAGTTGGTAATGCGGATGAGTATATAATGGAAAATAAAAAACAAAGAAAAAAATCAGAAAAAATTGAGAGAGATATAAAGAGATATAGAGAGAGAACAGGAAAGGGGGAAAGAGGGAAAGAGAGAGAGAGAGAGAGAGAGAGAGAGAGAGAGAAACAGGTGAGGAGGTAGGGTGGGACACGTGTAGAAAGGCTGTAACCGACATTAAAACTGCTCCTTACGGCTTATCTAAGAGGGAAAAAAAATTGATTTACGGTACCGAGCGCTTAGGTTATGTGCGTAGCCGACGGTGTATAACTGGCATGGGTTAGAAGCTACTTACTTACTTACTTACTTACTTACTTACTTACTACAAAACTCGTATAGAGTTTCACGGACAAGTATGTTTTTGCTTTACTTAAATTCTATACTCTTGGTATATAGAATGTCCTGGCGCTCTCTCGCTTATAATAACGGGGCAAAGAGAAATCGACGTTGTGTTGGGTGTTGTTCTCTAGAAAAAAGAAAAAAAAAGAAAAGAAAAGATAAAAATAGTGAGAGAAAGAGAGAGAAAGACGATTAGAAAAATTCGAGAGGTATATTATAAGAAGAATAGCGTGAGATAGGTTAATTACATCGATTTGACGATTTTAACGAATTAACATTTCTCTCTCCATACGTATACCAGTTATTTACTTATCCGTCCACCCGGTTTATAAATATAATTTCAACGACGTATCCGCGCGTACGAACGAATGAGAATGACGTTGGTAATGCCATAGGTAATAACGAACTTGTCTCTTGGTTTCGGAGACGAAATAAAACGTTGACTTTGTTGTCGTACGAATCGAAATAATAATAATAATAATAATAGTAATAACAACAATAACAACAATATTAATATTAACGATGACGATGTTATAAAGTCGTGAAACTTGATACTTGTCGCGAAGAACTCCGACAAATTTTTTTGTTTTTTTTTTTTTTTTCTTTTTTTTTTAATCGAACGAAGAAAATGCAACGATGTAATTCGTTTAGAATATTTGAAACAAGACACCGTGATTGGCCGCAGTTCGCCATTAGTAGAATTCCTCTTGTAGGAAACGTACCAATCACGTGAGAGAATCGCCTCTATCGTATCTTCTTTCTTTTGTTTTTTCTTTTTCTCTTTCTCTTTCTCTCTTTACCTTTTTATCGAACTTCAGACGATATACATATCATATACATGTGTGTGTGCGCGTCCGTAAGAAAAAAATATTTGAATATTGAGAGGAATAGAACGATAAAAATGTATCATGATTTTTATTTAATCGATTCTATTCAAAAAAAAAAAAAAAAAAAAAAAAAGAAAACATATTGTCTTCCACGTATTTATTGATGAAAATAAATATCGTATCGCGTTACACGAATTGCGATAATCGAATTCGTCGAAAGAATATTTCTCCTAACCTCTGAATAATTACATTGTCACGAATCGAAACTTAAAGGGGATCATCGTTCGACGAAGTATAAAACAAAAAAAAAACAAAACGTAACGCGATAAAACGAGAGAGAGAGAGAGAGAGAGAGAGAGAGAGAGAGAAAAGAACGTACGAAAAGAATCACAAAGAAATACGTACGTACGTACGTACACACACGCACAACACACACGTGCGACATACACATACCTTTTTTTTCTCTTTCATTTGTCCAAGTTACGATGTCATTCGAGAATCTTTTGTGGTTATTTTTGCGTGGTCCATCGCGCTCGTATATCCTCGAAGAAATAAAGAGGGCCTGCCTGCACGTGCCTATTCCGGGCTTATCATTAATGACGTTTTATAAACCGAAGAGAAGAGGGAAAAAAAATACATACATATATACATATTACGCGATTTAAGGTGAACAAAGCAAAAGTAACGTGAGAGAGAGAGAGAGAAAGAGAGAGATAGGTAGAGATAGATAGAAAGAGAAGGAACGAGCGATTCGACGAACGGTGATGTCTCGTTCGTTGAGTTCGATCTGTTCTTTACAAACGGGATGAGAGAGACGAAAAAAGAGAAAGATAAAACGATAGACAAAAAGGAGAGAGAGAGAGAGAGAGAGAGAGAGAGAGAGAGAGAAAGCAAGAGAGATAAAACAGTAGTGTACGATGGTAGGAGTATTCGTAGAAGGAGGGGAAAAGATCTGGAAGAGGAGAGATAGACGGTTAGAAAGAGAAAGGAATACAGAGGGAGAGAGAGGGAGAGAGAGAGAGAGTGAGTGAGAGAGTGAGAGAGGGGTATGCAAGGGTCGTAGGAGCAAAGAGAAGTAGTTAACGAGGCTTATTTAGGAACGTGCTAGTCTCGACCAATAGGATGACGATATGGTGGTCGCGGTAATGCCTGGCGTCCAATCGGATAGAGCGGAGGGTAGACGTCGTATAGACCACGCCCCGGCCAATAGGAGGCCGCGCGAGCTACGGTCGCTTTGGGAACGCGGTTCACCGAGCAGTATCGTTCGGTGCGCGCGTAGAAGAACGTCTGACACTCTCCTCGCGTCGTCCGATAAGAGAGAGAGAGAGAGAGAGAGAGAAAGAGAAAGAAAGAGGGAATATCGCTCGTTCCTCGTGCACACGCGCGCACGCGACGCCCTCCTCCCTCCTCCTCCTCCTGTACCCTCTTTTCCTTTTTTTTTCTTTTTTTTTTTCTTCTTTTCTCGAGAGAGAGTGAGAGAGAGAGAGAGAGAGTAGGGTGTTCACCACCTCGCGGGGCTTGTAAAAATATATATACAGTGATATTATTTTTTTTTTTTTTATTACGTTATAAAAAGGAAAACCACACGCGCGCGCGCTTGCACACGCTGTAAACGTCGCATTACGTACCATTTTTGGATTTTGACGTTCGCTGTTGTTTTAAGAGAGAAAGAGAGAGAGAGAGGTTTAAAAATTATATACGTCGAATGGAAGTCGGACGATTGTAATATTATTCTATCTCTTTTGAGCCGAGACAGAAAGAGAGAGAGAGAGAGAGAGAGAGAGAGAGAGAGAGAGATAGTGGGAACGTTCGATAAGAAATAGTGAGTTTTCTTAACGAAATTTTGTGTGGTTATGTAGAGTATAAAAGGGAAAGATAGATGGATAAATGGATAGATAGATAGATAGATAGATAGAGAGAGGGAGAGAGAGAGAGTATAGAGAACGATGGAAGAGAGAAAACGGGCTGTCTTTAAAACGCTGTCTAATAATAGGGCGCGCGCGAGTGTACTAAAGCGCCTATAAATATACCCACCACCGCCCGTGGAAACTCGAGCCCGTGGACTTGGCGGTGCAACCTGCCGTACACTAAGGATAATAGGAAAAAAAGGAGTGAGACGGAGACGAAGACGAAGACAAGATCGAGAAAGAGAGAGAGAGAGAGAGAGAGAGATAAAGAATAAATATCGTATACGATATTTTATTAATTAATGCGTACGTTAGGAAGAACAAACGCGTAATAACACACCGAATCTCGTTTGTCCAAAGAGAGAAAGAGAAAGACAGTATGATAGAGTGAGTGAGAGTGAGAGTGAGAGAGAGAGAGAGAGAGGAAGCAGCTTTAAAATCAACGTCCGAGATATACTTTGCGACGGTACGACGAAGGAAGAAAGAAAGAAAGAAAGAAAGGAAGGAAGGTCGTCATCGACGTGTCATTCCCTCTCTCACTCTCTCCATCTTTGTTATTAATTAAATCCTCGTAAATATTCGTTTAACCTCGTGCCACTACGTACGAGATCGGGTTCGTTCGTTCGTTCCTTCGTTCCTCGAAGTATTTAACAACGATAATAATATCGTTTGTTGAACCAGTCGAAAGGGGTTCTCGAGTGGGGCAGGTGGGGGATTTGTATAATCGTCGATAAGTGTTACGGTGTTTCGAATTTTACCAAGAAGAATAAGAATAAGAAGAAAACGAAAAGGAGGAAGAGGAGGTGGCGGTGGTGGTGGTGGTGGTGGTGTTGGAGGAGGAGGAGGTGGTGGTGGTGGTGGAGGTGGTGGAGGAGGAGGAGGAGAAGAAGAAGAAGTCGGGTGCCGGCATGCAACAGCAGCAGCAACGGCAGCAGCGGCAGTTACCGGTCGTTCTCTCTATCAGCGATGCTCTAAAAATATACCACAACCGTTCTTCTCCTGTCTCCTTTAACGAAAAGTTTCCGCGTTCCGTGTCTCCTTCTTCACGACTAAAGCTCAACACTTTCCATGATCGGCAAAGGTCGGCGATTAATAGAAACGTTCATAAACGTAATAATAATCGTCGTCGTAGTCGCCGGCGACACGTTCCTGTTCTTACGACGTTCGTTCAGAGAGAAAAAAACACACACACGCACCTATTTTCTTATCTATCGTCTCGCGGCGATCCTCGTGAATATTAATAATAATTAATAAATAATATTGACAAGAAGAAGAAGAAGAGGAAGAAGAGGACAACGATAATAATAACAACGATAAAGACGACGATAAAATAGGAAATATAACAAGTATACTCACGATTACGAAGAGAAAGAGGAAGAAGAAGAAGAAGAAGAAGAAGAAGAAGAGGAGGAAGTGGAAGAGGAAGAGGAAGAAGAGGAGGAGGAGGAGGAGGAGACCGCGATGATAATCGATCGGTGCGGGCCGCGTAATAATTCGTCGTTTATAGTCGCGAAGTTTGCCACGAGCGATATATATATATATTATTATTATTATTATTATTATAATTATTGTTATTATTATTATTATTATTATAATGTCGCGAAGTTCGCGTCGGAGTGCCGTAAACGCGCGGATACGTTTCGTTCGTTCGAATAGGAGGTGAATATAGAAAAGTGTTTTCTTTGAGTAGATGAAGAGAGGGAAAGGAAAGTAAAAAAGGAAAATAAATAAATAAACGAGAAGGTAAGAACGAAAGAAAGGAAAGAAGGAATCGTTGTTAAAGAGATAATACAAAAGTGTGTTGATCCAGGAAGGTGCGTGAGGTAAGGAAAGGGGTGGTTATACGTTAGGTTAGAAGGCTAACGAGGAAGAGGAAGTGGAAGAGAAAGGCTCAGTAGTGTGGTTAAATAATAATATACACGGTATATATATATATATATATATATATATATATATATATATAGTAGAGTGCGTTAAGAAAGGCGCGTAAATAAAAATAAAAAAAAAAAAAAAAGAGGAAGAGAAAATCGTGGAAAGGTAAAAGAGAGAAAAAAAGAAAATAAAAGAAGAGAGTGAGTAAGGAAGGAAGGACAAAAAGAAAGAAAGGATAATGACGCGATGATGGCCTACGGAGGAAGCGCTGGTAACGGTGGAGGTGCGATGGGACCTTCGGCCGGTGGTGGCGGAGGTGGTGGAGGCGGAGGAGGCGGTACGACGACGGTGGACGTTTTAGGCTCGACCAGCGATTATAGTCCTCAAAGCACGCCGACGCCACTCTCGGCTTCGCATTCGTCGTCCGCCGGCGTCGAGGCGGCGGCCGCGGTTACGAGCTACGGCAATGCTGCTGCTGCTGGTGCTGGTGCAACCGGGACTACCAGCAATTATAGTCCCCAGGACAGTCCCGCCAGCTCCGCGGGCGGTGCTACCAACAACGGACAACTTCCGACTTTTGGTTTCACCCAGGAACAAGTTGCCTGTGTTTGCGAGGTGAGTTTTGTCACTGTTCGAAAAGTAATTGACTAGACAAAAATAAGGGAAAAAATATGTATGATGTATGTATGTATGTATGTGTGTGTATCTTCTTATCGTTACTTTGTTCCGCGTGTACACACATTGTATATTTATTGGGTCATCCGGATGGTTCGTGCCGATTTTGAAACGTAAAAGATTGAAATTTTAGTATACGTTTATTAAATTATTGATTATATTAAAATGTTAATCGACGTGAATTTTCCGAACTATATGTGTATATATATATATATATATATATATGTTTGATCGTCAAGGATGAAATTTTGTATTTAACAATGCCTGATTACCTTTCTTTTTTTTTTCTTCTATAAATTTCATCCTTGAAGACCTAATATGTATGTCGTATGTACGTATATATATATATATATATATATATATTAAATTAAGTCGGATTATTGTAAACAGCTCGAATTCGGTTTAAAAAGATTCGATTTTAGGGACTTTTTATTCATCGGTTCGCGCCTTTACGATCGTTTATAATTCGCGAGGTTTTTACACGTGTTATTTATTAACGTTGGCAACTCTGCTGCCTTAAATATTTAAAAACGCTCCTTTCCTTAATCTCACTCACTTTCTTTCTTCCTTTCTTTTTTTTTTCCTCGAAAGCGAATTTCTAATTGATTATGTGTTTGTATATATATATGTGTATAAATCCATCTCATTTTATATAACGCATGCGATATTCGTCCTTTGTTAAAAAAAACAAAAAACAAATAGTCACTCTAATCTCTTCTTTTTCCTACGCAAAACGAATATAATACAATTTTTTAAGGTTATATTTCTACCGTTCGTCAATAATTCCCGAAGGTTTTTTATCCGTTGATAGAGAAATATCAAATGTTTCGCGATGAACTTGTTATATATTATGGGCACCATACATTATATCACTGCCGATCGTCGCGGGTATATTATTTTTCTTTGCAAACGATTGTAAAATTTTGTAAAAAATTATTTTGATCGTCGATTTTTAACGCTTGTCGTTTCTTGGCCCCGAAACGATTAGGACGATCATTATCATCGTCATTGTCGTCGTCGTCGTCCCGACGGTACAGTGACTGTAGTCTCGTTCGATGATTTATCATATTTTTTTTTCGAAATATACGTGTAATATCGTCTGTGTTTTTCTTTTTTTTTTTTTTAACAGTAGCCGAATGGTTTTCATATCGTCGGTAATTATAAGATCTCTGATACCACGTATATATATATATATATATATATATATATATACGCGTAAAAGAGAGAGAGATATTCATCGATATTGTTTTAAACTGTATACGAGCTGTTTTATTCTTTTTTCTATTTTTTTTTTATTTATTTTATTTTTATTTTTTTATATTTTGTTCCCCGTTCATACCAGATTTTTTTTTTTATCAAAATTGTAAAGCAATTTATTTCTTTGATAGAATATCGAATATATATATATATATATATATACATATGTATATATATATATACATATGTATATATATATACATATGTATATATATGTATGTGTATGCGTGCGCGCGTGTGTTATAAATAACATTCTTTTTTTTTTTTTATTCTTAAAAAGAAAAAACAAAAAAGCAAGAAAGAGAGAGAGCGAGAGAGAAATAAAAGAAATCCAACGCTCGGCCATATCGCAACTATTATAGATATTTTTTATCAGGATAGAAACGGAAAAAGGGAAAATCGATATGATAACATTTAGAGAGATCTATCGAGAGTTTCTTTTCTTTTCTTTTTATATATATATATATATATATATATATATATATTATATATACATATATCCGATCTACAAATATACACACAATCGGTCGTAGAAAAGAAGATAAAGAAGAGGAAGAATAAGAAGAAGTAATTTCTCTTTTAGAAACGCGGTTTGTTTTGGTTAACACGGAAGAAAGAGAAACGTAAGGGGTGAAGAAGGCGTGCAACGCGTTCCTATCTAAATTCTTTCTCGCACCATAAAGGGTCTTTGTTTTATATATATATATATTTTTTTTTTCTTTCTTTCTTGATACGTCCTTGGGTTCGGCCATTAAAAAAAGATCCTTTGTTTCTTTCAACCGAATATGATTATTACAGGGACATAACGTAACATAACGTAAACGTCGTAACGTAAGAAGATTTTAATCGTAAACATACCGTCGGCGTGTTTAGTGAACACAGAGAAGAAGAGGTTAAGTGTTCCGACGGTGTTTTCTCCGTATGCGTAAAATTTATACCGTTTCTGATTGGTCGGTTGGTTGGTCGATTGGTCGATTGGTCGATTGGTCAATCGGTTCTTTGATTGGTTAGTTTAATTGCTTTTGCTTGCATAAGTTATATCGAATTGAGATTACGAGTTAAATCTAATCGAGTTTAATAAACGACTATGTGATTGCACGCGTTCTTTCTCTCTCTCTCTCTCTCTTTCTCGTAAATATGCAACTTAATTAGATTATTCCGTTTCGAATCCTCTCGTAGATCGCCATTATTACGACGCGTAAAAGACGATCGTTTCGCGGATCGCGAGGTGCATACGAGGAAGAAGAACAGAGAATGTTCGTGAATTTTAAACGGGCGCGTCGTACTTTCGTTTAACGTGGTCTCTCGTTTAGTTATCTTATAACCTCACTTCTTAAAAAAAAAAAACGAATAAAAAGGATAACCTCTAGTATATTCGCTAAAAGGAATAAAAACTGGAAGAGACGAAAGAAGACGAAGCATAATATGAATTTGATCGAATCGTAAAAGATTTTTGTACGTTTTTGATCGGAATCGTGACGACGGTGTTGTTGTTGTTTGTTGTGTTGTGAGTCCAAGGTTTTAAACGAACGTATGCGTTCGATCGTTTCCTTCGCGTTAATTTGATATACAGTAGTCGATCGTAGGAATTTTTGTTGTTTCGCTTATTGGCAAAAAAAAAAAGAAGAATGTAAGAAAGAAAGAAAAGAAGAAAACGCGTGTTCTATGTTTTCTCTATCTCTCTCTCTCTCTCTCTCTCTCTATCTCTCTCTATCTCTCTCTCTTTCTCTTTCTTTCATTCTCTCTCGTATTACTTTATCTTCTTTCGCGCATATTTCACGCTCGTTGTGTCGGCTCGAAGGAAATGCAACGAATTCAATGAATGCGCTGCTGTAACCCATCGGTGGGTAGTGGTCGTGGTACCCACCACCGTCGTTGGCTATTTATATGTCGGCTCCACTTGATCGTGAAAGGAGAGAAGAAACAATCGAATCATTTAGAATTTCAATGACGAAACTTTCTTTTCGATTTCGAGAGAGAAAGAGAATAAGAGAAAGAGAACGTGCCTTCTAAATTGAAACTATTATATACGAGGTTAACAGTGGTTCCTTTTCCCGATTTAAACGTTACGATAGATAAATGCCAAAATTGTGTGCGTGTGCTGTGTATGTGTCTCTGCTGTGTGTATCGTTCCTTTGACACGCGTGGTACTTCTCGATAAATGCGGTAAATTTAATTGTTTCTTTTCTTTTTTTCTTTTTTTATTATTCTTTGATCTAGGAAGAAACACTTAATCGAGGTGACTTAATTTCGCGACGTTTACCGAATTGTCGAAATGTGTTTTTCGATCGACGTTTTAAACGTCACTTCGATTCACGTAGTATAGCAATAGTTACTCCTCGATAACGCGGCTGATTCGAAACGTTTTTTCTTTATAATTTCTTTCCTTTTTTTTCTTGTTTTTTGTTCTTCGATCGACGAACAAGAGCGGCAATCGATGCGATTTAATTTCGACGTTTTATGAATCGTCGGAATATTCGAACGATGTTTCTTTTATAGAGCGTTCCTTTGACGCGCGTGTAGTAGTTCTCGGAAGTGCGATAAATTTAAATCATTCTTTTTTTCCTTCTTTCTTTTTCTTTTCGATCGATAAATAAATGCGTGATCGGTGATGCGATTTAATTTCGGCATTTTTCGAATCGTTAGAATATTCTGAACGACTCATTTATCGGTTTCGTTTTTGACACGCTTAGTACTACTCGATAAATGTGGTAAATTTAAATGATTTCTTCTTTCTCTCTCTTTTTTTTTTATTCTTCTTCAATCGAGAAACAAACCGAGCTTTTAATCTCGAGGTGACTTAATTTTTCGACGTTTATCGAATTGTCGAAATGTGTTGTTCGATCGACGTTTTAAACGTCACTTCGATTCACGTAGTATAGCAATAGAGTTACTCCTCGATAACGCGGCTGATTCGAAACGTTTTTATTTTTCTTTTCTCTTTGTGGTGTTTTTTTTTTGTTCTTCGATCGACGAATAAAAGCGGTAATCGATACGATTTAATTTCGACGTTTTCCGAATCGTTAGAATTTTTTGAACGACGTTTTTAACGCGTTCCTTTGATTCGTTTATCTTCTTGTTTTTTCCCCCGATAACGCGGCCGATACGAAACGTATATTACATATATAAATAAATATTTATCAATCGATAAATAAGAAGCATAACCAACCACCGAGTTGACAATAATTTCGACGTTCCCTAAACGTCATAAACATATGACTCGACCTGTTTCGAATAGCGTTCCTTTTGATTTCTAATAAAAGTAACGCGTTCTCGACGTTACAATAAATTCGAACGAGTTATTTCGACGTGTTAAATAAACGATCGTTATCGACGAGAAGTAGGAGAAGGAGGTG
Organism: Dolichovespula saxonica; assembly: GCA_911387935.1. Taxonomy (NCBI): domain Eukaryota; kingdom Metazoa; phylum Arthropoda; class Insecta; order Hymenoptera; family Vespidae; genus Dolichovespula; species Dolichovespula saxonica. The sequence continues at coordinate 1,844,079 of OU427018.1, read as the reverse complement.
GCTTAAATTTTCGACATTTAAGATGCGTTCCTCTTCCCCCCTCCCCATTTTTGATTGACGTAGTTCTTTTCGATAAATCGGCGAATTCGAACATTTGTTTTGGCCGTAATAGAAACGGAATGATGATGGATGATGCTCTTCGAACTAACATAATTTCGACGTTTCTAGAACGTCGGAATGGATAATAATATTGTCCCTGAAATTCTTCTTGAAAGAGACTGATAGAGAGAGAGAGAGATAGATAGATAGATAGAGAAATATATATATATAGATGGACTAATATACTTATTGTCGAAAGTCCTGGCATCCGGCAAAAGAAAAGTACCCTTCCTAAGGCGCGCGAAGTCACGTTAGTGTTTAATAGAGTTCCTACGATTTTACTGCAACCCGTAAATTGTTTCGCGGACGACGTTTACGCTTCTCAAATCCAATGGACTTTAGAAGAGAGAGAGAACACGACGACGACGACGATGACGACGACGATCGACCGACCCACACGTTCGTAACGAGTTAAATCTTTTTATTTTTTCTTTTTTTTTTTCTTTGGTCGCTTTACATCTACCTTCGGATTTACAATGAACAATTCTCTCTCTCCCTCCCTCCCTCCCTCCCTCCTATCTCCACTTGTCTTTCTCTCTCTTTTACTCTCCCGTTGAATCGGTAAAATTGTTTTCGCATGACGTATGGTGGACGTATTATGTACGACGTGTTTCGCATGTCCCTCGTTTATGTTTCCCCATCGGGCGATTTTTTTAATTCGGTTTGTAAAAGCTTTAGAAAAATTATCCGTATACCGGGTGGATAATATAACGGTAAATCACAAAGAATATATTTTAGGCGTCTTGTTTCGATAATCTTTTTTTTTTTTGTTTACAGTCTTTCTCTCTCTCCGTTTCTATTGTAAATTATTATGAGTCTTTTGTTTTTCTTTTTTTTCTTCTTCTTCTGATAACTTTTTAAATATCGGATACGCATGTGTTGCGTCGACGCATTCGAAAAGTATTAACAACAAAGATTTCCTGCATTGAAAAGAAAATATGAAAAGAAAATATCAAAGTCTAAGCAGATACAAAATTTATACCACGTTATACCAATTTGTTCGTCTATTTTATTTTATATAAAACAAACCAAAAAAAAGGACAAACGAATCAGTATAAAATAATCAAACAAATCGGAATGAAATAATATGAGAAAAATTATAAGAATAAAAATGTAATAATGATTATGAATATAAAAAAAAAAAATTTATAAGATAAAACGAACGAACGAATTAGCATACTGGGTGGTATGTGATAGGTAAAATGTCGGTATACTGTTATTACTATGACCTTATTGTGAAATAAACAGACGTAAGAATTAATCTTTGGGAACGTGAATCAAACGAATGAAATTTGTGTCGATTTATATTTATAAAATAAAATAAAATAAAAATAAAAATAAAAATAAAACAAACATACAAATCAGTACACTAGTATGCAATAGTTAATACGTACTTACACTATAATGACCTTTATTAACATAAACAAACGTGTTAATATCGTGCGTCGATAAAAGACAAAAAGAAAATTATTAAATATTGAGGTCCCAAGTTATCGTACGTAACTTTTTTAATTATTACATGGTGTTATAGGGAGAGTTTATAAGACGAAAAAAAAAAGAAAAGAAAAGAAAGAAAGAAAGAAAATGAAACAAAAAAAAAAAAAAAGAAAAAAAGAAACAAAATTACAAGCGAGTAAAGAGGAAGTCGAAGAGAGTTAGGAATTTTGTCGGACGTGTTTGAAGCGTCGGCGTGATTAGTTGCCTGGACCATCGGAAGCTGTGCGTACCTCTCGTCATTAGAGCTTTAACCGATCATGCGATTCCACGTCGTCCATTTCTCTTCCCTCGGGTCTCTGAGGAACGTGCCGAGCGAGAATATACGTTTTCTTCATCGTTAGATCATCTCCTCCCGGTGATTTCTCGTTCCTTCGTTGAGATTAATCGCCCTCCTCCTCCTCCTCCTCCTCCTCCTTCCTCCACACCACCACTACGTTCGAGAAAACCTCATCATTGCGACGGTCCGAACCTATTTCAATGATTCAGATCGTGATAAATACCTTGAAATCAATGTTAAAGTCGATTTATTATATACCACGCTAATTCACCTTAATCTATAATTTACGTTCTATCGACGAGCATATATATGTGTGTGTGACTGTGTCAGTGTGTGTACGTGTGTGTGTGTGTGTGTGTATCGGTCTTTAATTAATCCAAATTTTGATAATTATTTATTATATATATATATATATATATTAATATATGAAATACTTGCAAGAGCGATCGAATTTTAATTAATTCAATTCAGATCTCTCTCCTACGTATTAAAGATTCTTCTTAAAATACTTTCGGGTTTTGTGGTAGGTTAAAAAGAAATTTTTGTTTAGATCTTCACATGCACGGTGGGATATATATTTTAATCCACCTCTTTGTTATTTATTTATTTATTTATTTATTTTTTGTTTTTGTTTTTCATTCCGAGTAATATTTTATGCATTGAACTTTATATATTGGAAAGAACGTGTTCTTTGTTTTTTGTTTTCTTAATTCATTCGGTGCAAATTTGTGATTTTTATTTCTCTTCAAAATCGTCCGTCTCAATGATTTCATTCGATCAAATATAATCTATGTTATTTTCGACGGATTCGATTATTTATACCGATAATAAATTAACTGCGAATTGTACGTTTTTTTATAGTCTAAAAAAAAAGGAAAGAAAAGAATTGTATTACGTGAAAGTTATTTGTATTGCTTTTTACGGTATATTTGATATAATTTCAAACTCGCAGAGAACAATGAAAAAAACGAAATAGAGAGAGAGAGAAAGAAAGAAAGAAAGAAAGAAAGAAAGAAAGAAAGAAACTTTGTGGATAAAGTAACCAACGGAACTTTACGTACGATATAAAAGTAGTAGGACGATCTAATAATTTTGTCTTATCCGAAAATAAAATCGACGTAACTTATTACTATAAAAAAAAAAAAAAAAAAGAAAAAACAAAAAACAAAAAAAAATAACTTTTAGATCGAGTTTGATAGAGAAAGAATGATAGAGAAAATTTCTAATCGATTGCTCTTATTGGTATCAGTCATGTGTTTGATCGTTGTTAGAAAAGCAAAAAAAAAAAAAAAAAGAAAAAAGAAAAATAAAAGACAATAAAGAGTGCGAATGTAAAACGGAACGAATGAAATTAAATCGATATCAAATTAAAATTCGAAAAAATTCCAAACATTGAAAGTTGCGATTAGGAAGGAAACAAAAAAGGAAAGAAAAGAAAGAAAGAAAACAGAAAGAGGTGTGTGTTGTGTGTACCAACTAGAGTTCTAGAAATAAGAGGAGAAACGGGATGAGAGTTCTGCCGACTAACAGCGTGCCCCCCCTGTCTATCGTCTTCAAGGCGATGGTGTCGAATGTTCAGGTTCTCCAGCAAGCAGGCTCCGTGGAGAGGCTCGGAAGATTTCTCTGGTCTTTACCGGCGTGCACGAGATTGCACAGAAACGAGAGCGTGCTAAAGGCAAAGGCCATAGTTGCCTTTCATCGTGGCCAATTCAAAGAGCTCTACAGGATTCTCGAGAGCAATACCTTCAGTGCGCACAATCATCCAAAACTACAGGCACTTTGGTTGAAGGCACATTATATCGAGGCTGAGAGACTACGAGGGAGGCCACTCGGTGCGGTCGGTTAGTATAATCAATTATTCATTATTTTAAAAACAAATTAATGTATGTATTTATGTATGTATGTATGTATGTGAAAGAAAAAAAACATGCTATATGTTTTCCATTAATCGTTCACGATCCGTTAGTGAATCGTTTTTGGTCGACATTTTTTTGTTTCTTTTTTCTTTTTTTTTTTTTTAGATTCGTTATTGTCTACTGATTATTATTTATGATCGATATTATCGTCGATGAATTTGATTATTTAATCGTTACACGGTATACTTTTAACGCATTGCGGAACGGATCGCGAGAATTCTCACGTTTATGTTTGTTTTTATATTTATTAGCTTGCGAAAGAGTACGTTACGGATAGCTTACGAATGCAATGGGATATTTAATTTTTAAGCGTGGCTTTAAAATTTATGTAAAAGAAAAAAAAAGATGCGAAAAGAAAAGCTGTTTTCGTGTTCATTCAAAAAAAAAAAAAAAAAAAAAAAAACAGCTGGCTATTACACTGGGTCAATTTTTTATCGCAATGTTTCATTATTTTTCATTGCAAACGATGCAATAAAACACTATTGGTCCGCAATGTGTTAAGAACGTTTTCATTTTTTTTTTTTTTTATTATTAGAAATAGCATCGATCGATCGATACATAGATCCGATTATTAAGTATCTAGTTTTCACCCTCCACCCCTGCCCCCCTCTCTATAATCCAATATTTTTCTTACCTTCTTTTTTTCGTTCTTTTTTTTTGCTATATTAATTAAAACTCGTATAAATAAATAAATAAAAAAAATAAAGAAATTTACACGCGACAAACGTTGAATAGAAATGTAAAATTGATGTTCAGGCAGTATAGTGAAATAATAACTATTATATTGATACAATTGCAGAGACGATATATATATATATATAAATAAATATATATATATATATATAAGGTGACGTTACAAAGAGTTTTAATGTTGAAATCGTTGGAACACCTTAAGCTTTCTTTTTTTTTTCCTTTTATTTTTTTTTTTTTTTTAATAATAATATGTCATTCACCGACGACACGTTTTCTTATTTAATTACTTAGGAAGTCCGGAAAGACACGGAGACAATTATCCGTCGTCTCTCAATTAACTTTTCAATACCATCGAAATGTGTCGTGTATTAATCATCATCATTTTATAAGACGAGTGCCAATGGAAGATATTACGTTCGTAAGAATGAGAAGAAATTAGGAGGAAAGAGAAATAGTAGTAGTAGTAAAGTAGTAGTAGAAGTAGAAGTAGAAGAGGATGTTGAGGAGGAGGAGGAGGAGGAAGGAAGGAGGGTAGGTGAGTGGGAGGGAGAGAGGGAGGGAGGGAGGAGGCTAAGACGTACTTCTCTTTCTCTTTCGCACTTGAAATCTAGAACGAAGATTCGCCAACGTTATTTCCGTCTCGCGTCTTGTAAACAGGAGAGAAAGAGAGAGAGAGAGAGAGAGAGAGAGAGAGAGAGAGAGAGAGAGAGAGAGAGAGAGAGAGAGAGAGAGAGAGAGAGAGAGAGAGAGAGAGAGAGTGAGTGAGTGAGTGAGAGAGAGAGAGAGGAAGGCACAGGTTTTAACGAGACGACATTTTAATTAGATCCTCGCGCCTTCGCTTTTGCAAACCTCTCTCTCTCTCTCTCTCTCTCTCTCTCTTTCTATGCCTGTTAGTCGATTCGCTCTGATGCTAAAACGAGAAAAAGAGGGGAGAGACCAGGGAGAGACCAGGGAGAGACGCGAGGAAGTAGAAACGCACTTGGCATCGTCGAAAAGTATTCCGCGAAGATTCGAATTTACTTATTCAAAGTAGGAATCGTTCGTTCGTTCGAATGATTCGATACATAAATACGCACGCACACTAATTCACTCAAACTTCACACACACGCACACACACACACACACACATGGGATAGAAAGACAGAGACGGAGACACGCCAGGCACAGATATACATTACACACTGCTATACGAATCTTCCTCCTCCCTGTTCTCTCTCTATCGTCAATGAAGAAGGAAACGAAGATTTCAACATCTTTTCTTTTCTTTTTTTTTTTTGTCTCTCTTCCTCTCCTTCTTATTTTCTTTTTCTTTTTGGGTTTCTTTTCCTTCGCCGCTTTTAACGCAGCAGAGAGAAAGAGAGAGAGCCAGCCCTCCGTGTTATAGAAGTCTTGTTCTAAAAGTAACTCGCAAATCGTTAAAAGTAACTTTCCATCGTGGCCTATGATCATCATCATCATCATCATCATCATCATCATCATTGTCATTATCTTCGTCATCATCGTCGTCGTGCGACTTTCAATTTTCTTTTATGAAAAATAAAATGAAAGTAGTGTTAACGTTATGTCAATTAGAGACAGATAGATAGAGAAAGAGAGAGATAGATAGCGTTCATAATAAAGTAAATAAATAAATAAATAAATCCGTACGTAGTAAAGAAAACGCACGCTTCGTTACAAGTCCTAAACTATTATCGATACGCTAGAAGTAATTATATTATTTCTATCGAGTGTGTTAGATTAAAAATAAAAAAAAATAAATAAAAAATGTTCGAGAAAAGGATCACTTATATGTAAGCGTGTGTAACCCTGTCGATTTTTATTTCCCCCACCCTTTTGTTTCTTAAACGTTCGCTGTCGTTTTTGTTTATTTCATTTCTCTCTCTCTTTTCTTTTTTTCTTCTTGAAACGTCATAAAAAATTTAATTGCGAATCAATAAAAAGCACGACGATCATTCGCGATGGGATCCGTGTGCGTTTGCCGGTCGATCCATCGATCGAGATCGATCGATCGACGAGATATAATATTCCCATTTTGAAGAGGAATAAAGAACGAATGATCGTGCTTGTCAGATTCGTGCTACGAAGTTCCTTTACGTTATCATCATCATCATCATCGTCATCATCATCATCATCAACGCGTACGATTCATTGGTGATAAACGTGTTAATAATTCACTCTATCTTTTTTGTTTTTTTTTTTTTTTTTTTTTTTTTTTTTTTTTTTTCCAGGAAAATATCGAGTACGTCGTAAGTTTCCATTGCCAAGAACGATATGGGACGGCGAGGAAACTTCTTATTGCTTCAAGGAGAAATCTAGGAGTATACTGAGGGAATGGTACGCTAACAATCCTTATCCGTCGCCCCGTGAAAAACGTGAATTGGCCGAGAACACGGGTTTGACGACAACCCAAGTTAGCAATTGGTTTAAAAATCGTAGACAGAGGGACCGTGCCGCTGAACATAGGTGAGTCTCGTCTTCTTTTATTCCTCTTCCTACTCTTCTTCTTATCTTCAAACGAATTAGATCGAGATAAGTGATCTCATAAGTGGAGATCATCATCATCATCATCATCGTCAACATCAACAACATCATCCTAAAACGATATAGTAGATCCTACATATATATATATATATACATTTTGTATATACGTGATGTTTGCTTATATTATTTATACGTTTACATGTATGTATATTTATCGATAAAAACCTTTCCCACCCCTTCTCTTCTCACCTCTCCCTCCCTCCCCCCCTCTCTTTCTCTCTCTTTCTTTCACTCCCAATCCACAAGTTTGCCAGTTAAAAAGTTTATATACACACCAACACAGAAGAGCGACTCTGATTCCTCGACTCGACATTACCAACAACTTTTCACGAACTCGCAAGAATCTCAGCTGTCGCATCGTAAAACGAGCAGCGAGAAAATGCGTAGGAGTCGTCTCTTCTTCTTCTACTTCTTCTTCTTCTTCTTCTTCTTCTTCTGTAGTTTCGTGTTGTTTCGAAGGTCGTTGCTCTACATCCGATTTTAGAAACGACCGACCAAATTCAAAGGCCCTGTAACAACCACGTATATAACGCGTTCCTCTCCTCTCCTCTCCTCTCCTCTCCTCTCATCCTCTTCTTACTTCTCTTCTTATTTTTCCTCTTCTTCCTTCCTTCCTTCCATCCATCCATCCATCCATCCATCCATCCTTCTCGTTCTCGTTCACGAGAAGTTTACTCATCGCATCTCCCACGTCGCAGGATTCCGTTCACATTCATGTTCACGTTCACGTTTACTATCTCTCTCTC
>OU427018.1:1816310-1831310 GCA_911387935.1 Dolichovespula saxonica | reverse complement strand
AGTTTAAGCGATATGCGCTTTAAAAAAAAAAATCTGTGAGTGCATTCAAGAACCCGACACACACACACACACACACTTTATTTTTAATACAATAAATAACATTTTGTCGAATTATGATTTTAGACACTTTTAAAACATGACTATACTTTTAATAAACTCGTTTCACCCCTAACGCGTTCGTGATATCGTGTCATTCGTACCAAAAAAAAAAAAAAGAAATAAAAAATAAAAAGAAAAACAAATTTTTTTAATGATTCAATTAAAACAAAACAAAAAAAGAAAACACTTTGAAATTCAATATCTCCGAAGAAAGAGTTACTCTTTAGTCGCCTATATATATATATATATATTTATTTATTTATTTATTTATATCTCAAGGTTAATTTGCATGCACCCAAATAAATGGATTATTGCGATACCACCCATGTAGTTAATGGACTATGAAGAATTAAACGATTCCTTCAGAGCCATCCTGTACTTCCAACGTTGTGGCTTTCGTCTTCGTTGCAATCGATTTCTTGGCATGGATGAGCCCTGTCGTTGTCGTAGTTATTAGTCGGTCGTCGGTCGTCGGTCGTCGGTCGTCGGTCGTCGGTCGTAAGCAGCCAGTAATGGCTTCGCCGCGTTGTTCTCAGTGTCAACAAAAGTTTGCTAATGTACCCGTCCTATATAGACTCTCCCTCACCCTCTTCTCCCCCTTTCTCACCCTCACCCTCAACCTCTCACCAACGCCCTCTCTGTCTGTCTCTGTCTTTCTCTTTATCCCTCTTTTTACCATCAACTTCACCCTCATTTTCGTTTCATCCCCTTGTCTTCCTTGTCATTGGACTACGCAAACTGATCGAAAGGATCGCAATGGAGAGAGCATTAATTTTTCTTTTTATTTTTTTTGTCTCTCTCTTTCTCTCTCTCTCTCTCTTTTTTTTTGTTCGTCGCATCTCATCGTAATATACGGCGTATTGATAAAACACCATCTCCTCTTTTGTTATTAATTTTTCTTCTTCTTCTTCTTCTTCTTCTGTTTTCAATGGACGATGATTTTTTGTTTCTCTCTTCTTTTTTCCTCTCTCGTTTATTGTTTCAATTTCTTTCCACACTTACATATTCTTTCCTATAATATAAGTCCTTGAATCCGTGTACGGATTTTAAATAAAATTCTTCTACCGTCGACGCCTCGACGTTGTGTAGCGTATATTTACATTTAATTACGTCGAGACATCCTCATGGGAGACTATAAGAGATATGGATAGGGGTTTAGGGGTTGTGGGTTAGGGGGTGGACGGGGGCGGATGGGTGGGAGAAAAACGAAGTGGGCGCGGAAAAATGTGGGGGATGAACGGGATGATGAGGGTTGAAAGAAAAAGAGAGAGAGAGATAGAGGGACAGAGGGAGGGAGGGAGGGTTGAATCGAAGCTTTCACGAAGGGATAGAGAAGAGGATGGATAGATGGCACTTCCCGGATGTAGAAAGGGACAGCAGCTGTGTACGAGGGCTGAAAGAGAAAAAGAGAGAGAGAGAGAGAGAAGAGGTAGAATAGAGTGAGATAGAGATAGGGAGTATTGGTAGGAAAAAAGTATAGGTTCTATCGAGAAAGGGGCGGAGAGAGAGAGAGAGAGAGATAGATAGAGAGAGGGGGAGAGAGGGAGAGAGAGAGAGAAAATAGTAGTCGGGTCCTTGCCAAGGGTTGGACGTGGGTGGCTGCACCAATATTGACTCTTCCTGAAAACCTAGGGAGTTTTTGAGACCCTAACGCAAGATGGGGTGAAAGCGAGTGAGAGAGTGTGAGAGTGAGAAAGAAAGTGTGGTAGCTCACGCTTTTTATACCTCTCGCCATTCGTACGATACCTTCCGAAATGGCGGCGACCCTTTGGGGCTGCTTTTTGCCACGTTTAACTCCGGAATTATTATTCTCTTTTTCTGTTTTTTTTTTTTTTTTTTTTCTCTCGATCGCAACTCATCAGTACGCTTTTAATACGGCATTATAATAATAATAATAATAATGATGATGATGATAATAATAATAATGATGATAATGATAATAATAATTATAATAATAATAAGAATTTGCAGAGAATTTGTCGTTCGGGCAAACGAGAGTCAGTCAACGAGTTATCAAATGTTCTAGGATCGTTGATAAAAAAAAAAAAAAAATAATAAAAAAAGAAAGATACATAAATAAAAAGAGATATGTATATATATATATCTTTTTAATTTCTAAATATATTAGACGATCGTTGTGTTACTCTGTACGTAAATATCAGGGGGCAAGAAGCAAAGCGGCAAGCGTGTTGTTGTACTATATTATTACAAAAGGATACGTGGAGAGACACACATATATATATATATATATATATAGAGAGAGAGAGAGAGAGAGAGAGAGAGAAAGAGAGAGAAAAAAGTGGCTCTACGATGACGATGATGATTCATCTTACGTCGAAGAAAAACGCATGCTCTCCGGAGAGTTGAACGCTTTGGATAGGTGAAACACAGGGACCGAGAGGAGTGAAGTAGAGAAGTCTGTGCTCTCTCTCTCTCTCTCTCTCTCTCTCTCTCTCTCTCTCTTCAAACGCGCTTTGGCTTTGATGGAAGTCGATCGGTGATATATCGTGGCTCCTCGACACATCGACTTTGATGGAAATCGATCTCGCGATCGTCGACGTATCCGAGAAGGAGTCGCGGTGGCAACCCACGCTACCGGTTGTGGCCATCCAGCTAGTAGTAGCCATTCTTCGAGCTATAACAGGAGTGTACCAGTCTCTCTCTCTCTCTCTTATTCTCTCTCTCTCTCTCTCTCTCTCTCTCTCTCTTTGCTCCGAAGAGCAAAACTAAACTGTTGCTCGCCCCTTTTTTACCTTTCCGAGGATTATTCATCTTCTTGGCATATAATTTCAACGTAAAATCCTCTCCTCCTATCGAGATTAAAACGTAATAAAAATATAGAAAAGTGTTGTGTTAGTTCTTAAGTTCGTATGATACCACGATCGACAAAATTTAATGATGGTTCAATGTCGTTTGTTTTAATTAATTAAAGATTTTAATGACGGATGACGGTTTAATTTCGTTTAAACATCGTCGAAACTTTCGTTAACGCGTTTGATTAAATATCCGTTCGATTTATTTTATTTTTTTTTTTTACCGGAGATCGTCTTAATTGTTACACACACATATTTATATATTAATTGTTACACACACATATTTATATATATATATACCACTCGTGTCACAAAAGATTTTTAAGATAAATATATTTACGAGACTAATGTAACGATCATTCCTCACAACCAATCTCTCTCTCTATGTTTATCTATCTATCTATATATCTATCTATCTATCTATCTCTCTCTATCTCGTAGGACGGAGAACATAGAGTAACTTGAAGACAAAAAAAGACTCTTGTTTAGAAAATACGTACGTATAGAATTATTTATGTTCGAAACGTACTCGTGTCGTCATTAACCTCTCTCTCTCTCTCTCTCTCTCTCGTTTTCCGAATGAAATCTTACGAATATTTGTCTAATAAAGTTTTCAATCAATCTCGAATACTATAAATATAATATTACAATATCGAACTACCTACGAATACCTACCTATCTACCTATCTACCTATCTACCTACCTATCTACCTACCCCATAACATTTTCAACGTGCGAGTTAATCGAAAACAAAGTTTAGGTAACCTTGTATGTTATCCATCGGATCGTTACTTGTTATTTAACATCGTCATTAGAGGGTTAAGCTTTAGCTTGTTTGTCGAATATGGTCTGAACTCGTTCAGGTCAGGCAAAGAAAGACATAGAAAGACATAGAAAGAGAGAAAGAGAAAGAGAAATTCGTATGTACATATCGTTCTCGTGCCGCTGACGTCCCCAAAATAGCTACGAACAGAGAGAAGTGTCCCGCGTGAAGCAGGAACGCGCGCGATGGTAGAGAGAGAAGCAGAGAGAGAAGCAGAGAGAGAGAGAGAGAGAGAGAGAGAGAGAGGGACTGTGGAAGCAAGCAGTTTCAGCAGCAAGCAGCAGCTTCAGCAGCAGCAGCAGCTTCAGCAACAGCAGCAGCGTCTGGTTTACGGTTACAGCATGCACGGTGTCTGAGTAGCGCGCTCTGCGTGTCTGAAACCAGAGAACCCTATCTTGTCAACGTTGTCTCTCTCTCTCTCTCTCTCTCTCTCTCTCTCTCTGTCTGTCTGTCTGTCTTTCTCTCTCTTTCGTTCTCGTTCTCTTTCTCTCGCTGGGACCGCGCCGATGACATCCACAAACCATTCCGCGAACGCACAGGAGGAGAATGAGATCTCCGAACGATTCTTTTCCTCCCCTCTTACCCCTCCCACGCTCTCTCCCATTCGTCGTTTCCTTTTGGATTTTTACGAATGAGCGGGGGCGGTAGTACCACCCCCCCCCCCGGTAATGGTATTTAATAGAGTCAGTAATAGTTCGGTATCGGTTAGTGGTAGATCGTTGGAATTTTTTCTTTTACGTTCTTTTCTGTTTTTTCTTTCGTTTCGTTTTCGTTTCTAGAAAAAGAACGAAAAGAAGAAAATAGACGCCAAAGAGCGCCCGCGTAACATTTTCTTTCTCTTCGCTGTTGGACGAGATCGTCCTCATCTTCATCCTCATCTTTCTTTTTCATTCGTTCGGTTGTTTATTTCTTTCTTTCTTTCTTTTTTTTTTTTTTTTTTGTTTTAACGAATTTCCTCGAATCGTAATCGAAAGTTGGATAATACGATGGGGAAGGATATAATGGTAGAGTGATGGGTAGGTGTTGACCTTAACGTGTTTCGATCAATCAAGATCTTAACACTGGCGTCGTGTCTTGGCCTAGTTATGTCATTCGTCGTCTTTGGGTCGACGTTCAAAGGACACCACCACCACCACCACCATCACCACCACCACCACCACCACCATTACCATCACCAATATTACCAATACCAACAGACCACACCAACGTCTCGAAGTGACAGAGAGTAGGAAGAAGAGAAGATATTGGACGAAAATAACTCACGTCGGGGGTGGTGGTGGAGGTGGGGTGGGGGTGGGGGAGTCGGGGCGTTTCTCTTTCGGGTTTACTTTGTCTTTTACTTCAAAAAATTCGACGACGTTATATATATCATATTTATTGCCAAATAGGTTTTAAAATATATATATATATATATATGTACCTCGTAGATATGATATCGAGAGAGAGAATACATCATTTTTCTTGCAATATTTATATATATATATATTTATATATTTATATATTTATATATATATCAATTTACCCCGAGTTTTCATCCCCGCGTTATTACTAGAAATACAAAACTCGTCGTTTATTGATCGACGTTACACGAATCCGTTTGTATCGTTGAAATATTCAGTCATATATATATATATATATATATATATATATATATATATATATATATCACATTGCATAAATACATCGAAAATATATATATATATATATATATATATATATAAACACACACACCACATGTTGGTGTATTTATATTAAACATATTTCAGTCTACGTTCACCGCAAATTCCAAATCACGATTTGGCCTTTCAAATTCATTATAATTATATTCTCTCTCTCTCTCTCTCTCTCTCTTTCTCTCTCTCTCTCTCTCTCTCTCTCTCTCTCTTTCTCTCTCTCTCTCTCTCTCTCTCTCTCTCTCTCTCTTCATCGTGACATTGTTCGGTACGAGATTCTCGCATACGGAACAACAACGTTGTGTGCGTGCGTGCGTTTGAACGGATTACATTCGACGCACAATCCCATAAAAAGAGAAAGAGCGAGAGAGAGGTGGGGTGCGGAGGGGCAGGTGAGAAGAGGAGAGGAGAGGAGTAGACCATGCACAAAACAGTAAGAAAAAAAGACAGAGAGAGAGAGAAAGGAAAGGGAAAAAAAAAAGATTACAGTACACACGTCGCTACGGTGAATGTGCATTTGCAAGGACGACGCTCGTCGTGGTCCAGGGTCTCTTCCGGTGAGAGAGAAAGAGAGAAAGAGAGAGGGACGGCGAAGGGAAGTGAAGAGAAGGGAAGGGAAGGGCGGCAATCCCCTTTTTTCGACGAAAAAGGGAGGACGACTACGACGACGACGACGACGGGACCGGCCATGTTGGGTTGCCTCGGCCATTTTTCGGACTTGGGAGAACAAAAAAGGCGAATAGGGTTCTCTCTCTCTCTCTCTCTCTGTCTCTCTCTCTTTCTCTCTCTCTTTCTCTTCCCCTCCGTGGAAAGCCGCTTTAAAGAAGACCACGTCAAATCTGACAGGCCACGCGAGGGAGAAAGAAGGGGAGGCCACATATGTGCGCTCGTTTTAAGGACCAAAAGGGCCCGCCTCGTGCGGAGCCCTCTCGTCTTGAAAAAGAACAATCCTCCTCTACTCTACTCTCACCCTCTCTCTCTCTCTCTCTCTCTCTCTCTCTCTCTCTTTCTCTTTTTTTCTTTCTTTCTCTCTTTGCTTCATCCTCGTCTCCTTCTCTTCCTCTTTCTTCCTCTCCTTTTTCCTCCTCCTCCTCTTCTTCTTTCCTCTCTCCCCCCTCCCTCTTCTCACCCCCACCCCCCGTGGTTGCTTATGTGTACCCCCCGTCTCTCTCTCTCTCTCTCTTTTTTTTTTAGAAGCGAATAAGGGGACAGAGGGGGCCATTCATTCATTCATGCACGCATTCCCAGAATTCACGTGTCGTTTGAATTCGTTTCTTCGCGTTAGGATGGATAGATGATGACGATGATGACGATGACGATGATGATGATGACGATGATGATGATCGTGCGTGTTCGCGTTTTCGCGTGTTCGTTAAATCGACGTTTATCTGTATAATTCAAACGACCCATAGATACGATTGACGTATGTTTGGTTTGGACAAATAGGATAAATTATTTTTGATTTTTATCTTTTTTCATTTATCCTCGTTGTTAATGAACTTATTCGTACGATTTGTTCCGTTGAGATGATCGGATCCGGCGATGATTTAGATCAGAGTCACGTCGTCCGATTATCATCATCATCATCATCATCATTATTATTATTTTATCATCATCATTATCATCATCATCATCATTATTATTTTATTATCATCATCATCATTATTATCACTATTGTTATTATTATTATTTAAGCGAGTCCAACGTAATCAGTGAATCTTTGGGATCGATTTGCCATCCCGTTTTTTCTCACTCTCTTTTTTCTCTCTCTTGTTATTAACCAAAATTCGTCTGTTAACTGCACGGAAAAAAAAACAAAAAAACAAAAACAAAAAAATAGGAATCGTCGAGCAATTCTAATTTTCTCTCCCTTCGTTGGAACGACTTTAAACACACCGTCGAATTGTTTTTATCGAACGCCGCGAAGCTTGCTATACAAAAGAAAAAAGAAAAAAGAAAAAAGAAAATAAAAAAGAACGAAGTATTTACCGAGTGTCGGACGAGAGAGAATATGACGATGGTTACGATTTATCGATCATAATAATTAATAATTACGAACAATCAACGCTTTTTTTAGGGCTCGTCGTAGGATTGTTCGACGACGAATGCGATCATCGATGTTCCTAAAACAGAAAATGATTTGAAATGGCAAATCGGGTGGGTCGGTGGGGTGGAGGGGGGAGTTGTTGGGAGGTGTTGGGTGGTGTTGGGAGGGGGAAATTGCGTATTGCGTTTTATTTAGAGCAAGAGAGTTAATTTCGACCTGAGATGATATATCCCGATGGGGAGATCGTGTATGCGTTTTCTTCGTACTCTAACGCAATGAGAGAGAGAGAGAGAAACAGAAAGAGAGAGAGAGAGAGAGAGAGAGAGAGAGAGAGAGAGAGAGAGAGAGAGAGAGAGAGAGAGAGAGAGAGAGGTATTCTAACTTGTATTCCGACGGAGTAAAGAAGAACACCCTTGAACGAACGAACGAATGAACGAAGGAACGAACGAGAATCATCTTCGTAACTGTCTCCAAGTTTTTAGGTTATGCGATGAGGAAACACTGATGTCAAAGTAGAGGAAATTGCATGTCGCCCAGAAGACATTAAAGCAAATATTCCTTGAGACAGTTCTCTACTTACTCAAGAAATCTCGTCCGTCTCGTCAGAGTTTGCACAATAGTGCCAAATGACTTAATCGTATAATATCGAGGCTATTCGACTTAACGGCTGTGTTGCTGTTGCTGTTGCTGATGATGATTGTAGTGGTGGTGGTGGTGGTGGTGGTGGTGGTGGTTTCTTGAGGCCAGACCATCATCTCTCTCTCTCTCTCTCTCTCTCTCTCTCTCTCTTTCTCTCTCTCTCTCTCTATCTGTCTATCTATCTATCCTCGCGTTACCTACAATTTAATGATTCTCTAGTTTAATGCTTTAGCATTAAATTAAACTAAACGGATATTCTCGATAACAAATGTTTCCTCCATCCTTTTCAAATCTTATGAAAGCAAATATTTTGAGAGAGAGAGAGAGAGACCTTATAACGTTTAAATCATTGATATATATATATATATATATATATATATATATATATATATATATATATATATATTCAATTTAATATCCTCGATAGAACGTCGATACGATTTAATTATATAACTAATCAAAATGAATATATTATTAAGGATTTATTTCGAAATTTGTTTCGAATCCGTCATTATATATGCAACGGTTTTATATATACAGGGCATTAATGTATATATGTATATATATATATATATATATATATATATATATTTTACAGAGAGATAGAGAGATAGAGAGAGAGAGAGAGAGATGGATTCGTACGTAGATAAATATTCATTGCCAATCATATAAACGGTCCTTTTAATCGTCGTACTCGATCTATAAGAAAACCTATTATTTTATATACGAGTATCTTTAACAGCAGATAATATGGAAGAAACAGAAGATATATATCTCTATATATGTATATATGCATATATATATATAAAAGCGCGGGTTGAGCGTTGAATATATAAAGAGACACGAATTTCGAGAGCCATCTCGCCGAGTTTTACGGTCCGCATTTCGTCTTCTCAACGAGAGAATATACAAGACGTAGACGAAGACGAAGAAGAAGAAGAAGAAGGTGGTGGTGGTGGTGGAGGTGGTGGAGGAGGAGGGAGGGAGGGAGGGAGGAGGGAATGTAAACGACGTCTGGCACGAAAACTCGTATTCCCTGGCACGTTCTTCCTCGTGCGCGTGTGCTCTTTGGCATACGGCATTCCTACGTGCAATTCCTGTTGAATAACGTCAAATCAGTCAGATATAACGCCATGGCGCGCCATTCATTTACTTTGCCGGTCCTTCGAGTACTTTATATTTTACTGCCAAAGTAAAGACGGGCTCGGTTAACTTTTCAAATTGTTACAAATGTTTTATATATACATATATCGTGAATCATCGTTCCTCTTTATTTAATTATAAGCAAAATTAAATTTTCAATTGTTTCGATCTAGAATCGAAATATCGTTTATTTACGATATAAGGAAAAAGATGAAACGATAAATTAATTAATTCATTCATTCATTCATTCATTCGATCGTAAAAATATATATATTACTATCATTTAATGTTATATTTTTATTTAATATTATATCATTAATTTTATCATATAAATATATTGTGTATCATTGGATCGTTAAAATATAATAATCTCGACACACACACACACACATATATATATATATATAATTTATGTGAGAATTTTATAAAAGTCTTTGGGTCGAAAAAGAACATATACGTAGAAAAAAAAAAATAATAATAATAATAATAAAATTGGTAAGAAAGTTAAAGATATTAACGAGAGACAGTGGGGAGTAGAGATATCTTTCCTTGGGGAAGGACTACCGAGTGGCAGGTTCACCTTAATCCGGATTAAAGAATTCTAAAACACCAAAAGCGTTTTAACATTCCCTCTCTCTCTCTCTCTCTCCTCTCGATTCTTCCTGCGTGTTGTTTGACCGCGAAGATTCTGGCTGTTTTTCTTTTTTACCTGTTTCTTTTCTACAAAGTAACTTTGTTTTTCTGTCAAAATTTGAAGAACCCCCCCCCCCTCCTCCTCCATGCGCGATTAAGTAGTAGTTGACCGACATATACGTGGAGATAAATAATGCGATTTAACTTTTGGATTATTCGATTGTCTAGATCCCATCGTCGTATTTACCATAATACATAGTTGAACTATCTTTCAAAGTTAATTTCTTGCATTGTTTTTATCTTTTATTTCTTTTATTTCTTTTTCCATCATCCACACACACGCCATCCCAACCCACCACTCTTCGGATTACAAGAATAGGAAGAATATTTCTTCGTCGGAGTCGCAAAAACAAAAAGGAAAAAGGGACCAAAAAAAAAAGAAAGGAAGAGAGAGAAAGAGAGAGAGAGAGAGAGAGAGAGAGAGAGAAGAATTAGGAATAATACTCGAGCAAAATAATCTTTTGACGTTTCGCAAGAGAAAATGCGAATGGACGTAGACGGGGAGGGAAAGAAAATTGTTCGTTCAGGTATAAGGGTGGAAAAAAAGGAAAAGGGCAACGGTAGAGGGGAGGAAGAGGGCACACAAACACACACACACACAAACACGAACACACGCGCGCGCGCGCGCGAGGTTTCCTAGGATATACCAGAAGATGAGTCCTGCGGAGTTTGTAAACAGAAAAGTTAGCTCGAATGTGTACACGGTAGACAGAGAGAGATAGAGATAGATAGATAGAGAGAGAGAGAGAGAGAGAGAGAGAGAGAGAGAGAGAGAGAGACTATTCTCTCCTTCCCATTATCTTAAACCAAAAAGAAAATTCTTTCGTATCTGTTTATGGAATCAGCTGCTTCTGCTTCTGCTTCTGCTTCTGCAGTTGGTGGTAGTGTGGTGGTGATGTTTCTCTACTGGTAACTCGTAGAGAGAGAGAGAGAGAGATGCTCACCTGCCGTGCGAAGGTAAAAAAAAAAGAGAGAGAATCTCTCTCTCTCTCTCTCTTTTTTTCGTATGGTCCAGATCTTTAGAGAAGAGTATGCTCGAGGAAAATAAAAAAAAAAATTCGTTGTTTCACTACGGTGTTATACCGACAAACATTAGAACGAATTTGAGTTTACTTTCCTTCCTGTAAGAATCATATATGTGATGCACCTTTTCTCTCTCTCTCTCTCTCTCTCTCTCTCTCTCTCTCTCTCTTTTTCTTTCTCTTAGTCCCCTTCCATTCTAAAAGGTTTGTCTTGTTATGGTGGTATAAAGTCGTGACAATCTCTCCGGGATCCCTCTGTGTGTGTGTGTGTGTGTGTGTGTGTGTGTGTGTGTGTGTTTGTGTGCTGTTAAATCCTATGGGAAAGAAAAGAAATATGCGTGAAAAGTGATCTACTAATACTACTATCGCTACTATCTACTACCACTATCAATACTATCACTAACTACTATTACTTTTACTATTACATGCGATAAACCAAAAACAAATAACTTGATAAACGCAATGCCACTTATCCAACCCCAGCGCGTTATTTTAATAGTCCAATAAAGGAGGCCTGATATCGAAGTTAATAAAATGAGAATATCAGTGTTATCAAGTTTCAAAGGAACCTCGTATAATACCTATATGTGTGTGTGTGTGTGTGTGTGTAAAATATATAATACAACACAACTGGACACGATTCGATTCGCTGTGCTCTCAATTATCACTTAGAATTAATCGTCTTGGCAGCATCGATTCAAACAGTTGACAACGTAGAGTAACTTAGAGGGACACCCATCTTCTTTCTTATACACTTCTTCTTCTTCTTCTTCTTCTCCTTCTTCTCCTTCTCTTTCTCTTTCTTCTTCTTCCTCTCCTCCTTTCAACCTTCTCTTTTCGTTCTCAAGCGGAGTCTAATAATATTGTCTCGCGTTTCTAACGCAGCAAGGAGCGCAATCGGATCGCATCTCGACCAGAATAGAAGTCGAAATCTCTGATCTCTCTCTCTCTCTCTCTCTCTCTCTCTCTCTCTCTCTCTCTCTCTCTCTCTCTCTCTCTCTCTCTCTCTCTGTCTGTTTGTCTCTGTCTCTTTCATTCCCTTAGCTCTCTTGGCTACCATTCTACAACTTTCTATCTGCTTGACTTTACGAGAGAAGTCTTTAGACAAAAATGTCAAAATAATATGTTCGAGGATTTCGATCTTTCATCCTCTCTCTCTCTCCTTCTCTCTCTCTCTCTCTCTCTCTCCCCCCCTCTCTCTCCCTCTCTCATTCTGGATGATTCGCTTCTCTTGATAATTTACACATAGATTTCATGAACACTTGATTACAAGCGTTAACAATTTACAAATATTATTCGTAATTTGTTAGTACGAGCGATCGATTCTCCGAAGGAGAAAATAAAAAGAAAAAAAAAAAAAAAAGAAAGAAAAGAAAAAAAAAGCCAAGAAATAAAATAGTACGTAACTGCACGTTTTTACGGTAAATATATATCATTACGATCGTGTATTCCGTTGTAACAAAAATTATCGGAGAAAGTGCAAAGATGTTTTTGTTCGTTCGTTCGTTTGTTCGTTTGTTTGTTTGTTTGTTTGTGTTGCGGCATATGCGCGAGTGAGTTAAATAAGTTTTAGTAGTAATAGTAGTGGTAGTGTGGTAGTAGTAGTGATGGTGGTGTAAGAGAGATAGAGATAGAGAAACTCGTAATTGAGAAAAGATAGGATTATGGTTGTAATTGGTAATATCATTTCTGGATAAAATTTCTGACCATAACGTTCAGCCCTCTCCTCCACTCTCCCCCTCCCCCACTGCCACACCTCATCCCTCGTCTTCTCTCTCTCTCTCTCTCTCTCTCTTTTCCACAAAATGAGATGCTATCGGATCGCACGATTCCGACTAATTCGCGTCTAAGTTTATATCGCTTGGGACACTCCAAGAGAGAGAGAGATAGAGAGAGTAAGGGAAACACTGTTGAGATAACATCTCCCTTTCCACCCCACCCCCCCTCTTGTTTTCTCTCCACCCTTCCTCCCTTATCCCTTGCAGGGAGAGAGAAATCTCCTCGTAAAATCGGATTATATCGGTTCTGTCGCCCCCCTCTCCCTCCCTTTTGCGTTGTCCTACACTTTATTCGAACCTGTTCGCGATATCGTCCAAAAGAGAGAGAGAGAGCGAGAGAGAGAGAGAGAGAGAGGGGTGGGGGGGACCTTGTGGGGTCAAAGTTGTGAAGATCCCTCGTAATGTTCTCTCCTCTCGTGTTGTTAAATCTTCCATCCAATTTCTTTACTCCCAAAGGGTGATAAATATTCGGTAATCGTGTACATCAACTCCCGGGACTCGAAACATCTGCGAGCATTTTATTCCACACGCTTTCCCTTTGCTTATTTCGGATCTGGAAATATATTAATTTCTTTTGATTAAAACGTACACATACATAACTATAAATATGTATATATATATATATATATATATATTTGATCATAGAATATCGATACTTCGATCGTTCGTTTAAACGCAACGATTATGGCAATTGTTTTCGTCCGTTATTTCTTTTCTTTTTTTAATCCTCTTTTTTTTTCATTTTTCTTTTCTTTTTTTTTTGTTTTTAATTAGGAGAGAAACAATAATCCTTCAACAAATGAACTAGTATCGTATTTGTTGATTCGAAAAAATCGTTTTATGGCTCGAAGGAATTTATTTTGTACGACACTTACATTGTTTTACGTACCCTAACAATTAATGAAATCATGTACCCAAGTGTCTTCGATCATTATCTTTCTCTCTCTCTCTCTCTCTCTCTCTCTCTCTCTCTCTCTCTCTTTCCTCAACTCCGCCTAGAAATTGTGACTAGGTCGTGTTTCTAAATCTTCTTCTCGTGCCATAAAATCTCTATCAAGGATTTAAATCACTCTCGAGCTTCGCCATTGCCTGAAAATAAAATGAATATTTTAATAGTTCCTAATTTTCTTTTTTCTTTCTTTCTTTCTTTCTATCTTTCTTTTCTTTTTCCCTAACATCGGAATCGTGTGTATAACAAAAATAAAAAAAAAAAAAAAAAGAGAGAAAAAAAACGAAGTTTGACCCAAAGTCAGCGAAGAGGAAAAGAGAAAGAAATAGAAAAAGAATTAATGTAGGATTTTTAGATTGTTGTACATAATAGAAAATGTATTATTCGAATCGATTATACGTTATTATGTATATATCATTAATTTATGCAAGATATTATTATTATTATTATTATTATTATTATTATTTATTTTTTATTTTTTATTTTTAAAGTAAATAAGAAGAAAAGTAGAGTTGAGAAAGATGATAGAAAAATGGATATAGTTTGTAAAGATAAAAAAAAAGTCCAACGTCGATGATTCCATTCCGCGTTCATCTCTCTCTCTCTCTCTCTCTCTCTCTCTCTCTCTCTCTCTCTCTCTCTCTCTCTCTCTCTCTCTCTCTCTCTCTCTCATTCGAATCGATTATAAATCATTATCTATCATTAATTATTATCACTATTATATATCGTTAATTATTATATAATAATCTCTCTATTAATCGAATCAATACATCATTATATATCATTAATCGACAAAATATTATTATTATTATTTTTTATTTTTATTTTATTTTAAAGTAAAGTAAAAAGAGGTAGAGTCGAAAGATTATAGAAAAATGGATATAGTTTGGAAAGAAAAAAGTCCAACGTCCTGCGTTCATTTCTCTCTCTCTCTCTCTCTCTCTATCTCTCTCTCTCTCTCTCTCTCTCTCTCTCTCTCTCTCCTTAGATGTGAGGTGAGGTGGAGTGGGTGGGGGATAGGTGATAGCAGCAGTAGTAATAGTAAAAGTAGTAGTAGTAGTAGTTGTAGTAGTAGTAGTAGTAGTAGTAGTAGTAGTAGTAGTAGGTGTCTCTCATGGAGAACGAGCACGAAATAAATGTCTCCTACGCGCGATGAGTCACAAATCCTAATGAAAATAATAATGCCCCGAAAGAGCTTCGTTTCTTTCCCGTTGGCTTTGGTGCAATGCGGATAAATTTACTGCGCGATCCTTGGACGGATAAGGCATACCTGGGGACACCTCCGTCGGTTTATATAGTCTCTCTCTCTCTCTCTCTCTCT